>BGPR01020012.1:0-16574 GCA_013235015.1 Araneus ventricosus
TAACGTTTGAATTTTAACAACTTGAGCAACTCATTTAAGCAACAATATTGTATGTTATCATCCAACAAATACTTCTTGCATAATATTTAAACTTTTTGTTTAGCAAATGTATTAGTAATAATCTTAAAATGTAGATTGGTAACAACTTTCAAAAGTACTGGTACTTGCTCCTTTTGGTAAAGTTTTTGAAAGCAATTTTAATTTACAAAATATTTTTTCCATTCACTAAAAACAGCAATTGTTTACTATTGATCATATAAACAAAACAACATTGTTAATCATTTCATCAAGACCGGGCCAACCAATATGTTTGTGGCCTGCAACTCTCTCAGCCATGTACAACATCTGTGAAAAATTATTCATTGTCATAACTCAATTCATATTATATGTAATGTATTATTTTTAAATTATCAAATAAAGTTGTTCGGGGACGTCGTTTCGGTGCGGGGCCTTGTGTCCCGTGGGGTTGGTTGGTTAATCTCTTGTTTCTGCGGACAGCCATCTAAACCGCGAAAAGAGTTCGCAAGAACTCAAAAGCGGGGCTGCCCGTAGTGTCAATGTCAATGTCAATGTCTGTGAACGCGATAACTCGAAAACTATTAGAGCTACGGGGATGAAATTTGGTATGTGGTCTTTACACATAGTTTGTAGGTTTCTATCAAATGTTGGACAAAATCCGTCAACGGGAAGTCTGTCTGTCTGTATGTCCGAAGTCATGTGAACACTATAACTCAAAAACTTGAATAGCTAGATGCATAACATTTGGTACACAGTTTTATCGTCATGAATGTAGGTCCGTATAAAATTTTGGGCCAAATCCGTCAACGGGTTGACTGTCTGTCGGTCTGTATAATTTACCATTGAAACCAATCCGCTGTCTCCACACGCATGCGTACTTCTGTGCTCGCGAAAGGAGCGATTACGTCAGTTTGTCCTTGAGACGGCAAGAGCAGTGTGCGACAGATGCGTTTTAATCGGTACGCATCTCTTTGAATTCTTTGCCTAGATATTTTTCAATCACTATAATGAAAAATCTTCTGATAGTCATTGGATTCTGGATAACAGTAGGTTCGAATTTTTTTAGCCACGCGGGGGAAGTAGAATTGGCACCTTTTGGGGGAAGTATACGAGAAAGTTTAGGGGAGAACACTCCCGCTGGTTACTTTCTCGTATACGAAGTATATACAAAGAGAAAGTATTGTAATCGTCAAAAAATTCGAATTCGAGATTTTGCCGAATCTCCACGTTTTAGACCTCCCTGGGTCCGAAAAACACAATTTTGGAATTATGCCTGTCTGTATGTCTGTGAACACGATAACTCGAAAACTATTTGAGATACAGAGATGAAATTTGGTATGTGAACTTGACACATAATTTGTAGGTTTCTATCAAATTTTGGACAGACTCCGTCCAAGGGAAGTCTGTCCGTCCGTGAACGCAGGACCGCACGTATTTGGCGCTCGGTGTTTGACGCGAGGCGTCTTGGCGAGTGTGACCTTGGCGCGCTCTAAAGGAAACTATTGCATACTGGGTTTTGGTAGGTTCGAATTCTTTTATCTACGCGCGCAGAGATAGGGTTGCCATAATTGCCAAGCACTGATACGGGGGCGTTTAGGTGCTAAATAAATAAAACATGGAAACAGTGGGTACGTAATAGCTTATTTCACTCTGATAAAAAAAATCTATAAAGTTTAGCAATCTAATAAAATGAACGCGTAGAATAATAAACCAGCGGGAGCGGAACCAGCGGGACCAAATTTGGGATCTCCTTCGAGCCTGTATTTGGGATTGTGTTTCTTAATTGACTTTTTAATTTTTTAACTGTTTTATCTGTTCTCTTTTTAACGAATCGGATGTCGTCGATCTCACTCTGATGTTTCCCGGTTTGGGTTTAGATCTTTTTAAATGACCTATTCGGAAATATCTTTTAACTTTTTATATGACTTGGTGTGTGTGTGTTTGCTGTGATTGGTGTGATGTGTGTGTGTGTCTTTTATGTGTGTTTTACATTTGCTTTTTATATATGGTAATTGATGTTTTATGATAATTTTATTTATTAATTGCTTGTATTGCAAGATTTTTATGCTCATCTATTGTAACATTTTAATTGTATATTTTCGTGGCGACCGATGAGTTGGTCGCTTGAGACCTCATCGCTTGTATCTTTTATCAATTGTGTTACGACGTCATGTGTTGTGTCCGGCACCTTTTGTATTTACTTTCTGCTCCTGTTTGAGCATAGTATGTATTGGTGTTTCATTTTTGTAACTACGTTTACTCAGCTTGTGTGTCCGGCACGCTTTTTAATATTTATGTGTCCAGCACCCTTTCTATATTTTACTGACACTATGGGCAATGTTTGTAAACTTTTCTCCTTGATTCAATAAATGCTAGTGCAGGGGCTGGGTCCTGTCGTTGGCCGACGCGCCTTGGGGGTTTCTTTGCTTCCCCGGCGGCCTTTTTTTGCCTTACACCCTTTTTGGGTAGGCTGGGCCGTCGCGGGTATCAAAAAAAATCCAGCGGGAGTGGCCTCCCCTAAACTTTCTCGTATACTCCTAACACATGTGGAGAAAAAATAAGCTAAAAGGCAGTAACACGAAGCGTCCCTAATGCAGTGGAGAAAAAAAGCATGGGAATCGAAAGCTTGGAGGCGAAAGGCTTGGGTAGAAGCGGAAAGGATTAGCGCAAGTGAATCGCGCAAGAACGGCCTCGCGTCATTATGTGATGAGAAAAGACAAATAACGATTTGAACAGCTTTTTTTTTGACCGATCGAAACGAAAATTAGGAACGGATCTACAATTAATGTTAGCCGGCCTCATACCAATTTTTATTTATCAACGCCGTAGAGTTTACGAGTTATAATGTTTAGAAGTATGCGATTATGCAGACCGACAGACACTCAACCCTTCGACGGATTTGGTGCAAAATTTGATACGAACCTACATTCTCGATGATAAAAATGTGTACCAAATTTTATTCACCTAGTTATTTAAGTTTGTGAGTTATCGCGTTCGCATGACCACGGACATACAGACTTCCCTTAGACGGATTTTGTCCAAAATCTGATAGAAACCTACAAACTATGTGTAAAGATCACATACCAAATTTCATCTCCGTAGCTCTAATAGTTTTTGAGTTATCGTGTTCACAGATAGACTTAATTCCAAAATTGTGTTTTTCGGACTCAGGGAGGTCAAAAACGTGGAGATTCGCCAAAATCTCGAGTTCGAATTTTTTGGCGATTACAATACTTTCTCTTTGTATACTTCGTATACGAGAAAGTGAAAATGATGAGAAGCTAATCCTTTTTAACCAGTCGCACTTTAAAGCTGATTTTACTTTTTTAATTGTTATCCTTTTCCTTTTACACATAATCATAACCAGCGGGAGTGGCCTCCCCTAAACTTTCTCGTATACTTTTCAAACATTTGTCATTTCCCTTCCCCCTGAGTTGATAAAAAGTTCGAACCAACTGTAACCCAGAATGCAATGACTATCAGAAGGTTTTTCATTGTTGATTATAGTGATAGTAAAATAATGAGGTGAAGAATCATATTCAAAAAGATATGTATGTATTAAAACTTCGCAATATTAATTTTTTTATCAAACTCGAGTAATGCCAGTTCCGCGTGCGGAGAAGAAAACAGGAGAATAGCTTGCGCATGCGCAGAGATTGTTTCCAGCACGCAAGTAAAACGAGACGACCTAAATGTTTGCTTCCTTACAAAATCTTGCCGCCAGAATTGGTTTTCGGCAAACTGCCAAGTTTTCGAAGTGTCTCTTCTTTGCACAGGCATTTCTACTATTGCGCATGCGTATGGAGTTGAACAAGTATGCGATTATACAGACCGACAGACAATCAACCCTTTGACGGATTTGGCCCAAAATTTTATACGGACCTACATTCATGACGATAAAACTGTGTATAAAATTTTATCCATCTGGCTTTTCAAGTTTTTGAGTTATAGCGTTCGCATGTTATCGAACATACAGACAGACAGACTTCCCGTTGATGGATTTTGTCCAAAATTTGATAGAAACCTACAAATTATGTTTAAAGACCACATACCAAATTTTATCCCCATAGCTCTAATAGTTTGCGAGTTATCGTGTTCACAGACACACACACAGACAGACATAATTCCAAAATTGTGTTTTTCGGAATCAGGGAGGTCTAAAACGTGGAGATTCGTCAAAATCTCGAGTTCGAATTTTTTGACGATTACAATACTTTCTCTTTGTATACTTCGTATACGAGAAAGTAAAAATGGGCGCAGGTCATTTTAAAATTATAATGACTCAAAGAGGAAGCAGACGGGACAAATAGTATAAGGGACGTATGGCAACCCTAGTTAGAGTGAAAATGACATCTTTGTGGGAAGTGTTCGAGAAAGTTTAGGGGAGACCACTTCCGCTGGTTCACATTCCGAAAGTATCACAACGGCTATTCAAAGAATTCCAAAGAACCCATTCCAATCGCTTTACTGAGCTGAGGAAAAATAAGTAAATGAATGAATGAAAGCAAAAAACGATACACGCTCAAAAAGAAACTTTCTAACTCAGCTGGTTTTTGCAGGAAACGAAATAAGCGCTCTGGATAAATTAAGAAGGCGATAAAAAAACGGACGTGAAATCTCTTAATGTTCATCTTTAAGGTCATGAGTATAAAGGAACCGCCATTTTTTTGTCCACATGATTACTATGTCAGCCAATCAACGCCTGTCAAACGAAAACATTTGTATGATGACGTCCGGCTAATACGAGACAGTTAGTCTTTTCTTTTATTCTTTTTTTACATCTGTGGGTGCAAATGAAATCGAATTACGCTGTGCGTGTATGACGTAGTATCCTAAGTTTAGCAACGTTTCGAGTTATGTTTTGCTGTATGTAGAAGCCTGGCATTGCCCTGGTTGCTTTTTATAGCCTGAAGTCATTCACGGTTGTGTATGGTAAATAAAGTTTTATTTTAATTGCATTTCGAGGGTTTCCTGCATTTCCACTTTTAATTTTTATGGTATATTTTTAAAGATGAATTTGCGTTTATAGAAATGCATTTTTAGTATAAAAATAAGAAAAAAAATTATTATAATTCTGTCAAAAAACACCTTGATATTTAAAAATTATTTATATTCTTATTAAAATTTGATAAACGTGTCTTACCGGTGATGCAACAAAAGTTTAAGTAATCATTGGATTTTAGTATATTTATTTCTTAACGATTTTTATTGATTCATTCCCCTTCAAACCACAAATAATGGAGAGTTATTACAAATCACGTTAAAAATTTTAAAAAATAAGAATTGAAAAGTGTAGACATTAGTAATACATTTTTCATCACTGTCCTAAATGATTTTAGCCAAAGAAAACACAAATATTACTAACTGTCTGTCCATATTCTGACAATTCTATTATTTCTTGATCTGAACAAAAGTTTAATTTAAATAAATCTTAGACTTTAATAACAATAACAATTCATAATTGTTATTATTTATTAATAATTGACATTTAAACACTAAGAGATTGCAAGTATTAATAATAACTTTTATTATTAATACGTATTATAAGTATTAATAATCATTTTTATTATTGATACGTTTTATAAGTATTAATAACCATTTTTATTATAAATACGTATTATATGAATTAATAATCACTTTTATTAATAATAGATAAGAATTCAAATCAAAATACTGAATTCAGACGCTGTCCTGGCTGGAGTATCCCGTTAATATCCGGAGTGTCCAGGGCTGAAGTTCAGAAAGTAACCACAAGCGTATCTTGGGCAATTGTTTCTCTAATAGATTTAAAATTCAAAATGATATGATGTAAGGTATTCTCTGCCACTAAAAGCTTATATCGGTTTTACTTCGGTAGGAACAAATAATATACAATCAAAAGGAGTGAAATTTAAACATAGATTTATAACTTGAAAACAGTGAAAACTGGAATGTGCAGATTTCTATTCAACTTTCCTATAAATTAATGACGCTTAAGTGGTCATATTAATTGATATAAATAAAAAATATATAAAACTGTGATGGTGAAAAGTTGCAAACTGAAAATTTTCAATTTTTTTCTATTTCCTTCTCTGCAATATGACAATTTGTTCACTCTATCGGGTTAATTACATTTTTTAATGTTCTATTCAATACATGGATTTCCTTAAATTACTTGACGAAATGAAGAATTTTCAGAGTTTATCATCGAACAAAACGTTTCTTTATTTCGTAATTACAAATCAAATTCCCAAATAGTAGGCATATTTCAATTCTGCCCTCATAAATACGTTTTTTAGCTGATATCAAAAAATAATACTAATATTTTATTACAATAAAAATAATACTAGGCTACTGTATCAACACATTCATGTTTATCTATTTAAATAAATTTAATAAAAAGAATTAATAAAGAGAAAATATTTTTAATAAATGTACCAATTTTATTTTAATTATTTCCTTTAATTTATAATTCGTTGTTAAAAATATGATGGAATCTTGACATCATTTTTTTCTGAAATGAAATACCAGGTGACATCGTGCGTATGGAATCAAAATTTAATTAAATTAAGTGATTAGCAGGCAATTAAGCTCGAAAAATAATAAAATAGTGTACTATCACCGGGAATGCATCAGTGTACAAAATTGCAAAACTCTAGCACGTCATGGACTGAGTGAAAAATCGATTACAAAATTTCGTCTTACAGACATGAAGCAACTTAAAAAATAAAAGTTATCGAAAAAATGTTCTACTGTTAAAGGATCATAAAAAAAAAGACTCGTGTAAGCAAGATAAAAAAAATATGAAGAAAACTCTTCATCAACTTGCAACAGTGTTTCATCTAGAATATTATATTTCGTGCATCTCCATCGCTGAATGGTAGAGAGAACGCAGCAAACTACGCATATCGTTTATAAAAAGGTGTTTTGATATTTCAATGTTGTTCGAACGCTACTTCGTGAAACGTAATCACGCAATATCTTATTTTGAAAAATGAGAACTTCAACAATATCTATTTTCCTTCACATTTGTTACGCATATCTGTTTCCTCTACGCAGGTGCTTCTTTTTTTATCATGCTAGATCTGTAGATAAAAAGAAGATAATATGAATTTTTTATTTGTATTTTCATAACTATTTTTTTCCTTCCATCCTCTTATTTATTGTCTGGGCGAGGAATATTTATGCTTAAATGTGTTATTTCAACCATAGCTAATGTAAATAATTTCAGCACGATTTTCGTAGCTTTTGTTTTATGTTCTTAGCTTGCATGTTTTTGTGGCAAGCTTTAGAAAGGTGTTGTTATTAATTTGACGAATGCCACGCTACACAATTACATATTGCACAAAAATAAGCAAGATTTTTATCATATTGTTATGCAATGGGACTTGGTTAATTCGAATTTTTTCTTTGATCCCTTGAATGTCCTATAAGCGCAATGTTAAAATGTCTTCTATAAGTCGAATTTATTTCGTAATTCGAAATCAAAATTAAAAATTGTTTCTGTCAATAAAAAACGTCCATACTTTGTGTCATCAGTGATGGCGACCATGAAAGAACAAGAACCTCTGGTCAGTGAACCCCTGGCCTGCTGAAACATTCTGATCCAGTGAAGAACAATCTTCACGACAGCAGTTGAATAATGAGGTTGGAGTCCTATGGCCATCACCGGCCATAGTCCAACCCCTCCCGAAGGAGGCACGTACCGTCATCGGATTGGAAGCAACTCTACCCCACACCATTATTGTACTCAACAGGGGAGCAAGTCCCCGCTTTCTTATACAGCGGGTTCCGGCGCCCCCCCCTCCAGATAAGTGAACAATTTTTTAAATCCTTGAGTCATACAAAGACTTTACTGCTTATAATGTATTCAATCAAAACTGCAATAAAATATCTCTCACGTTTCTTTTAAACTTTCAACATGTTAAATATTAATTGCCCGGTTTATTTCAAAGTTGTATCGCGCAATTGTCGCATTGAAAGCGCTGTATACTGTTCGTCTGTTAGAATTAATTTATTATTAGAATTATTACTTTTAAATTTAAAAAAAATTTTGTTCAGAATTACAGTAAATTAATATATTAAAATAACATTTTTTTTGCTAATTACATATTATATATTAAAACTGTTAAATATCAAAAATAAATTTTTAACGCCCTTTTTAGTTTAAAATCGTTGTTTTTCTTGTTGTACTCATTTTAGACCCAGTTTTTCTTAACTCGAACTTTTGGATAAATCAAATTTTTATTATCGCCCCATCAGCTTCGAATTAGCCACTTAATTGTAATAACATTCATACTTTTTAGGAATCCTTCAGCTCTTGAACATTTCAACTATTTCTTTCCAAGCATTTCAGAACATCAAACTTAAAATTTCAAATAAAACCACTTAATAATCTACTTGACTAAAATTACGAGGTCTGCCGAAATAAAGAAAATCAAACATTTCTTTTAGAAACAATGCCCATATATTTTTTTCAGGATAGCGTTAGTCTCAAACAGTTATACAACTTTTTTTTATGTGTTGTTATCTTCATTATTTTCCGTTGATCAACGAAAGTAGTGAATTTTATCCCTCATTCTCCTAATTATTTTGATCAATCTGATCTTATTTTGATTTAATAGGTTTCAAGTCTGAAAAATTAGGTTTTTAAAGGAATGAAACGAACTCTTGTATATTTAATCAAACCTCTGAAATCTTAAAAATATTTCATCCCTGATATTTTTTAGAAAATATACATTCGAAAGTGAATTATCTTCATGTGATTTGAAAACGGAAATAGACGGTTTGAGAGTTAAAAACAAAATTTCATACAAAATTGTGAAGTTCGTATATATGTATGATTAGTGTTAGAGTGTTGGCTTTTTGAAGAATTTGCAGTCGTTCGAACACCAAAATCTATTTAATAATGGCTTGAATTAATCAATGAAGTGATGGATGTTTCAGTTTTTAATTTTTAGAAGAAATTTTAAAGGATCCCACTCCATGACCATTATTGTTGAAATATTGGGCGAAAAGCGGAAACATAAGAAGGAGAACGCTAAAATGCGCGTTTTGGCTTTTATGCTTTCGAATCGGGGAGTGCACGGAAAAAGCTCTTAAGCCGAGTTCCTACGGCCTGTATTTCCACGAGTTTCATCCGCTGTTCGCGTTATTCCCTGTCGTCGGAACAGGAAGAGTCGATGTGGCTCGTGGGCTTGTAAGTGCATCTGTGGTTTCCCGCATTGTGGCGGTAAATAGCTCGCACATCAAAGAGGCCAGACGGCGCCATTGCATCCGTTCACTCGAGCGCTGCCGAGATATTTGCCAAGCCACGCGCCGTAGAAACGGCGCGGCTGTTCGAGTTCCACCGACCACAGTCCACCAGTACGAACCTCAAGCGACTCGAGGTTTGGACAAGACACACGCCGTCGGAACAAGGCTTTACTCGGTACTTTTACGAGACTAAGGAAAACTAAAGATTCGCCCAACTCAAAGTAAAAGTTCTTTTATGCCTAAAATCAATTGACCTGAAAGAGAATTATCATATATATATATATATATATATTGCATACCGGTATCTAGTTCCTTTGCCCTGAACTAAAGATTATATACATTATGAAAAGATAGTACAAGTTTCATCACTGCCATCAAGATTTTGGAATTGAAATCTCTAATGTAAATGTAACATATATTAAGCATGTTCTAAGGAATCTTAAATACTAATTTGGAACATACATAAATATAAAAAGTTCATTCAGTTGAAATTTTGGTACCACTGCTAATTTACAACTCTTCTCGCAACTTTTCAGAAAACTCCCCAAACTTTTAAGTATAAAGTAATTACATATTCTTTTTAACAAGAATAACCCGCTTAGCAAAGGAAGCCGTTTACTTTTGATAGTAGGTTCAATTTGAGCGGCAGAATCCATCAAAACCATGGAGATAACCATGGAAACACTTCACAGATTCAACGAATCGCACTACTTGTAGATAAAATTGAGACAAATTATAAAATTAGATACGCCAGATGAATAACAAATTTATTACTGTAGAAAAAATTAAACTTGAATAATTTTAACTCGCCTTTCTTGAGCAATTAATGCTTTTATTGGCTTTACATAAATTTCATTTGCACTAAAATCGGAATTATGAATTAATTTATCGCAAACTAAAGAAATGAGAAGAATATGAAAACAGAGAAGTTTGCATAACAGTAGTTTGAAACATTACCAAACACATTAAAAAGGCATATCTGGGATAAATATTTAAATACTTTTACAGACAACATTTTCTTGTTAATCAAGGGCTTTGTCATACTAATAATAACATATGCATATTCTTAACACGAGTAATAATGTAGTCAAAATAAATAGTATACGAATTCTTTATTCAGGTTAAAAAAATAATTACATTCACATTTAAGAAATATGAAAGCTAAAATAGATAAAACTGAAAGAGATAATTTTTTAATGATAAAGAGTTTTGGTTATATGCCCAAGAAAGAAGACATTTCATCGCTCAGTATTCCTTAACATATTTTTACTACAATACTTCTCAAGTATGTATATGCATCACTATTCCTTAAAGTTGTTTTTGATATCGGATTAATCTTCTGAAGTTGAATAAATTATAATTTTAATCAGAAATATGATGTCGAAACACTGATTGTTTACAAATACAAATATATCTGATAAATATTTTGCAGTTGCAGCTTTTTAATCTTTAGTTTAAACTATCCGCCTTGGGCGATGAGCATTTCCGCCGAGAATATAATTTAAATCGAATCTCTATATGTATAATTTGATATTCATGGTTCCTTTAACAACTTAGTTTTAGACTTCAAATTGTGATAGACATTTAACGCGTGTTCTTTCAGAAGTTTTGCAACTGTTCTGTTCATTGTCTACATGAACGTCCTTAATGGAGTCGAGTGATTTTCCGTATCATCTATCATCTAATTCATTTTCTTATTTCACTTGAAAAGTATGCCTTTGATTTCAGCATTAAAATGCCGCGGCATATATTACGAACAGCTTCATGTTATCTGGATTAAAACATGCTAATAAAAAGAATTAAAACCATAAACAGTTTTACTGAATATATTTTCTAATATACTTACTATCTAAGAGGGCTTTGATTACAGATTGAACAGAAAAATTGAAAAAAGAAAGTGGAATTCATTAGGTTGGCTTTCCATGACCTTATCTTTCCAAAAATGGAAGAGAAACACGAAATTAAATATTTATTTAAACAATGAAAATGATTTGAATTCCATTGTAACAATGAAGAATATTGTTGTAAATTATGCCATTTTTTTTAATTTATTCAAATTAGAAAAAATTACGGAAATTTAATTAATATCATTAAAAATAAAAACATTTGTATTTTCAGATGGTGTAAAAATCAGTTTCGTCCTATTATATTTTCGGAAGGTATCAAGGGAAAACCTCAAAATTTCGTTTGAATTTTAATTAATTAAAATTCTTATTAAAATTTTTAAAAAACGGCTGCAAGTTGCATATTCTCACCCTCCAAAGTTTGTTCGAGCCAAATTTCGTAGCTCTAGGTCGAGCGATCTGTCATTTAGAGAGTTACACTTGTGCTGGATGAACTGACAGTTCGCGATACACTAAAGAATGTGCTGATTCAGCATTTCATCCAAGTTTTTCGCACAGATTCAAAAGTTACAGTCGAATCCTGTACTGAAGGATAATCTATTTGGGAAATCACGCAGTAAGACATATACATACAGGTGTTCCATCAATTATATCAGAAAAGAGAATCACAAGACTTAACATTTTTTACTCTTAGGAAAGTAACGATCGGCAAACTAATCAGATTGCAAAATATTAGTTACCATGCAGAGGGTTCAGCATTACAAGACTTGAAAAATAGTTGAATTTGTAACTTATAGAATCTGTATTGCTACAAAAAAATAATCTGGTGTGTGTAAAAATAATCCAACAAGCAGGATAAAAAAATAAAGCTTTATTCCACGAAGATTTCAGCAATACACTAATCACAGGTAAGAAAACCGAACAGCACTTGCATAAAATAACAGTAGAGATCACCAACAAATTTCAGTAACAGCACTTTCTGTAGCGCCCAATGTCTATTAGCTCTCCAGCTTCATTGCTGACCAAAGTCCAACTGACTCACTCCTGGTTTGAGAGCTTGCTTTTTATGCCCTTTCCAATAGGAGGTGACGCTATATAGTAATATCTCGAGGGTTCTTAATATTTTCACTCCTAGTAGAGATAGGACCAAATTTCTTGTATTTTCTAGAAGCTTCGTTTTGTCGACAAGTTTGTCACCAAGGTCGAAGTTCATTGCCTTGGAGTCTAGTAAAACCTCTGTTAAACTATCTTTCCTGCCATAAGACTAGCATGTCATGGAAACAACTTTACAACTTCGTTACAGTATGAAGAATTATTTTGATTACATTTTATAGTGAAAGGATGGTAATTGGACAGAACAAAGACCCAACAGTTTTATCAAAATTATATTAAATTTACTAGGTTGTTTTTCTATCAATCAACAATTAAATTTGTGACGAATAATAAAAATAAGAATTAATTTTCTTTTAATAATTTATACTACCCCCTCCCCCTTTATTTTATGTTTGTAATATATAATAATTTATACTACCCCCTCCCCCTTTATTTTATGTTTGTAATATACGAGTTAGTTCGTTTGAATCTTGTATGAATACGACTTTCTCTTCAATTTATATTCAATGCGCTACTTTATAATTTTTATACATATTGATCAATGCCTGGTATCGATTTTTTTCCCTTTATTTATTTATTGTGAGTTTCAACGTTTGGCTAATTTTTTTCTAATATTTACATGCCATCCTTTAGCTCTTTCAATTTGAAGGAGATAAATTTGTTTCGTTACTTTATATCATAAAAAAATTATTGTTGGGGAATAGAAATGGAAAGTTTGAAGTTTTTTCTAGAATATGGAGTAAATGCAATTAAATTTTGGATCGAAATGTGGGAAATATTGATTGTGAAAACTTCTTTTTTTCCCTTTAAATAATAGAAATTGATTCCAGAATTTTTTGGTGCGATTCTCATCGTTTATTTTTCTTATATACTTCACAGTAAATATGTTCTATCTTTTTTCGCTTTTATAGGAATTTTATCTACTTTTAGAAGAACTTGAATGTGGGAACTTTGTGTTTTTGGTGTTCATATTTTTTTTATTATGTTATTTCTTTTGGTGTCGCTTAGAGCTCTCTTTCTGTTTTTCAATTCTATTGGTTATAAGATAATTTCTTGCGCATTGTATTCTATTTGTTATAGTTCTTTATGTTATGTAGCATTTCTTTATGTTTTATTATGCTTCTTCATATTTCTTTATATTTTATTATACTTCTTCATATTTCTTTATATTTTGTTACATTTCTATGTATTTCCTAATGTTTTGTTTTCTTCACATGTAAGTTACTATTTGCAATATTATATTTCCGTATTTTTGTACACTCTTCTAATTTTATAGTTATTTCTATGATATGCTCTCTTTATTATTTTATTGTACCTTACTGCTTACCAGTATTGCGAGTTTTCTCGGACTTTCTAGCTGGGATAGTTATACTCTCCATCAGTCTTTGATCATAATGTGCACCTTCATCGGTAATTCGGGTTGTATGAGTTGTTGAAGTTCAAGTCAAAAAGAGGTCACGTATGAAAAGTTTTCTCAAGCGCTGTTATAACAGTTTATTGAAAAAATTATACTATCTAATGTTTCCCATTCGATGTATAATTTTTTCAAGCAGTTACCTGACAACTTGACAACCGCAGTGGTACCTCCAGCCAATTATGTCAGCAATATTAGAACGAGGAAGCGCTGGTGTATAAATCTTAATCACTGTCGCTCATACTTCTAAAGAACCCTTTTGTCTCCAGCGCATTTTTCCGCGGTGACTCATCCGGGGCAAAACATTAGAGGAAAATGCTGCGTAGTCAGTTGGCAAGAATTCGATTCACACTTGCCAAGTTATAAATTACAATTAGCGCAAAGGATTTTGTAACAGATCCTTCCAAAGGTTGATCACCTCGCCCTAATCACCAAGTCTAAGACTAAATAAACTTAGTCAGTGAGCTGCAGCGAAGCGATTGATTCGAGTTATGTTGGCATCTCGATATGTGACGAAGTCTAAAATGTTGGTTGAATACCCGCAGCACGTTACTTGATGAGACAGTGCTCACCTTTACAGCTGTTATCAATGAAAAGGCATTGTTCGGTGCTGGTTCACTGTGACGCAATTTGATAGGTGTACACTCTGGCACGTGTTGCGTGTGTGAACCTTTTTGCAATACCTAAGCAGGTTCAAATAACCGCTGGGAGCAAAATTGGGAAGCAAGCCACGAGCAAGGTAATTAGTAAATAAATAACTAAAAAAGAAATCATCTAATGAGTCTGTTGCTCCTCGGAATTAAAATTTATATATATAATAGGCGCTCGTTCACCCGGTGGAAAAATATGTTAGCAATTTTGATGATTGAATACCAACTTTAATTGCCTATGATGAGTCTTTTAAATACTGCCTGATACAATGAATTCTTAGTTGCTCTATCACTTCGTCCAGTTTGGCTTAGTGTGCATTTTAGAATTTTCTAAATTAATTTGCATTTTTCATTAACTTAGCTTATGCAGACTCGACAATCCAGTGGAAACTTCAATGTTTCGCAAACAGAACTTTGCAGATTAAATTTTAGTTTTTGCAACTTTCTTTAATATAAGTTAAAATTTAAAATAATTGAAGTACTTAAAAATCGCTTTCTAAACACAATACAACAATTCTCTTCAATAAAAAAAAGTGAACCTCGACTCAATGAATGTGGTATTAGAGACTTACAAAGTTGAAGATAATTATTTAGGCTGTACCCGGTTATATATTGAAACATTATTAAAATTTTCTCATATCCAGGCCATTTATATTCTACGGATTTATTTCTAAATTTTAAACTTCCTTTGTCCTAATAAACATTTTGATTTCAATAATACCATAAGCATATCTGTTTTGTGTCATATGATATTTATACGCATACCCTAACTATTGCAAATTCTGTATAAGATTAATAACGGTTCATATTCAAAGATTACCGATGACATTTATTCTGACCGGTTCTATTTTCTCCCAGCTCCCAACGACAGAAACATGTTGCCTACATGACTGACACGTCTTGGTTTTACGCTGTAGATGATAAAAGAAACAAAGTACCAGACTGGACATTTCTTTCAAAACTCTGGGCAAACATGGTATATTTTTTCTTCTAATATTTTGTTCAGACTCAAAATCCTTTTTAAAACCTGCATTTTCACTGCTAAAACACAGAGTGATGCGCATATTTACAATTTAAGACGTTAAGGACGAGTTACAATTCAACGCGTTATTGACAAGGCTCATTTCTAAGTTTTAAAAAATAGTTAATCGTGCTTAAAATATTAGTATTATTAATAGTTTAATGACTCATATGCATTCATTTCAGAAGAATGGTAAATAATAGAACAGTATTTGATTTCTACAGGATACTTTTTCTCCATTTATATAAAACTCAGTATGTCAGTGATTTAAGTCAAAACTCTCGTACCATTTTATAGTTGAAACTAATTGCTAATATAAATTACCAAAATAGTAGAGTGATGACGAAGCTATTTATTGGATAATTATACTTACTTTAGTTTTTCAAAGAAAGGAAAGACACCCTGCTATTGAAACCGATTAAACGTATTGCCCTGGGTTTAGGACCTTCACACTTACGCAGCTGATAAAAAGCATATTTAAATAGAAATATCGATCTTGCTGTAAGCATTTTCTAGTACATTAAACCGGTAAAATAAATTTCCTTTTATGCATCATTATTTCATTATGGCTTAGCTCTGAAATGACGGCTCGGCCAGTATCGAGGGGTCACGTGATTTTCATTAACGATGCGAAATGGAGGTTTCGTGTGTTTGGTTAGTTTAGATGCAAGTTAGAAACTCATAGCCGAGTCCAATCATAAGCTCCGTCAGGAATGCAATTTCCTTATTTGGTGATCTCTGTACGCCTTAAAACTGCAGAGCATTCTGAGGACCCAAAAAAGAGAACTTTTGTACTAAAACACCACAAAAAAATTAATAAAAGCATCGCCTCGGATCGAAAATGACCGTCCATAGTAGGCAAACCCAATTCATGCTGCTTGTTTCCCAAGAATATCATAATAGCATTAACTAGAAGTAAATGTGTGTGCTTTGTAATTGTTAAAAGTGCCCTGCAGTAATTTATCCAGATAACGGACCCAGCATCAGACAAAAGGTTTTATTTGGACATAAACACAAACACATGCGCACAGGACGAATCACAGGAACAACAGGTACACAGAAAAGAAACAAGTACATCAGGCCTCTTCGGCCCCCGAGATTACATCTGCAAGAGAAGGGAAAAAGATTCTCCTTTACAATTTCCGGTAGGGATTAAATCTCGAACAGTAATCGAAACAGCATTCAAACGTACCACTTCTTTTATGCTTCAGAAGAAAATTCTGAAAAAATTTCGGTCAGAACTACAGGCTTCATAAGTCAAATTTTGGGTAATCTTTTCT
>BGPR01020012.1:16584-28417 GCA_013235015.1 Araneus ventricosus
TTCTCGGAAATCCCAATCAAATGTCCATTGATACCGTGCCAATGGATGATTGTAAGAAGAAAAAAAGCAAAATTTCGGTCACAACTACAGGCTTCATAAGTCAAATTTTGGGTAATCTTTTCTCGGAAATCCCAATCAAATGTCCATTGATACCGTGCCAATGGATGATTGTAAGAAGAAAAAAAGCAAAATACGTCTTATCCGATAAATTGCATGAACAAATAAATATACAATTTAATATTGTTCTCCGTTGTTACTACTATTTCTTTCGAACTATGAAATAAAGTAAATTTGCAAATACTTCAAAATAAAAGATATTCGCTAACATAAATAGCAGTATAAATCGCCTAGTAAGAAGCGGGAAATGCTTATCCACAGCTATCAGAGAAAGATGATTTGAATGGAATAAAAACGCAACATTTAAAACCTTATTGACAATTTCTGTACTGCTTTTTAAACATTAGCTTTAGTTCTCAGAAATAAAGCAATCTGCAATAAAGATCTTTCAAATAAAAATTATATTTGTTGCTAAAATAGCTGTTATATTTTGGCTTACAAATGGTACGAAGTCACTGCTTATAGGAAGGTGAAATATCTTCATTGTTTGATAAATCGCCGATTACTTACCAGACAGAAAATTTACCACCTGCTAATGGAGTGACCGCCATTTACGTCACTGGGGATATTTTTCACCAATAAATGGAAAATATTATTACTAATAGAAGCAAAGGTGATTGATTTTCATTTTTCAACAGCATGGAACATAGATGGTTGCAGACATATCCGTCACTTAAAAGCATATTCAAAAAACGCTTAACCGGAAAAGCGGAAATTTTTAGAGCAAATTTTAGCTGATAAACATATTTAGACAAGTTAGAAAGATTTATTCATATTATAGTTTTTGCTTGCAAAAGACCAAAAAGTTCATATTCGTTATTGAAAGATGTAATGTCTTCGTCTTTGCTAAATGGTTGCTGTTAAAGATTAAGAACCCGATGAAAATTATTCATCCCTTCGTTAAACCCATACCAGATGATGAAGATTTTAAATATTTTCTTATATATTTCCCTCTTTGAGTTTTTCATTTTTATCTTTCCTTAGATATTGAAACGAGTAACATTCTTTTATTGAACAAACAAAATCCTGATCATCACAAACGGATTAAGCAGTGACAACTCAAATTAATAGGAGGGGAAAGGTATACGCTGTAATAGTCCTAAATATGATGCTAATGTCTTTCGGAAGATCTGATTTATTTTAACAGAATTTCGTTTTAAACACTAACAATACTTATTCTGAGTACTAAACTCTATATTTGAAATTAAGCGTTAAATTTCATTGAGACTTGTCTATATCCCCAAAGACGCATAGAAACAAATATTACGTCATTCAACAGCTATCCGAACGCCAACTTCCTATGTGCTGTCAACTTGAGCTGTCACTTGACTGCAGAAACTCAATCCACTCTCAAAACTTCTACGTACTCCAACGAGAGAATGTTTGACCAACGACGCCCCAGGTCAACATACAGGTTGATCTTCTACAGTAGCGTAGCTGCAACGTCTGCCGCCCAGGGCGAACTTTCAACATGACGCCCTTCCTTCGCAAGTTACATAGTTACAATTTAAAGCTCAAAATTAAAATAATAACTTCCAGAAAAAAAATATTTTATTAAGTAACATAATTCGTCGTTTCAGACCCTCAATCTCAGCAGATAAGTTGCGAAATAGCCCGTGAACTACTAGTCTTTTTTTTGCATATTTGACAATTTACTGAACAAAAGGCGGAAAAAATACGATTATTATTCTTATTTTATGTGTACAATGATAGTTACTACCGCTGCTCTTCTTAGTTAGAATTTTTTTTCCTATATGTCTGATTTTGCCGCCACCCCTAGCTACCCCACTGATCTTCGATGGAACTGGATTTCAAACCCGCGATCCGCCCAATCACTAGGTTTAGTTGGACTAACGTCCCGTTTAGTAGTTTCACGAGCGCTTTTTTGAAGCGAAACTAGAAAATTTCATCTGATGTTAGATGAAGAGGGCGACGGCTGAAGCGGCAACCCAGATAGCAATATTAGTTTGCAGCAAGCTTGCCACAAAAATTTGTCATGACAAGAGTGCAAGCTTGCAGCAAGTTAAAGAAAGCTTCGAAGTCACCATGGAACGAACTTGCAGCAAGCTTGCCACAAGCTAGTCGTGCAAACTCATTGCAAATTATAGCAAAAATAGAGTACGAACACAACACGGGATAGAACTCGCGCCCTACCGCTTAGTAGACAGACGCCAATACCACTGGACCAGCTCGGCTACGAGAGGAGAAGATAGATTTCGCTAATACATCGTTCGATTCGATTCGTATACGATTTATTTTAAACTTTTTTCTTGATTTCATTAATTTTTTGAGTTGAGAATATGATTTGAAGTCAAAGAGAGAGCGATTTTCGCTAATAACTACGTTTCGCTAGTAGAATAAATTATGAAATTAGAGTTCAAAAGTAATTACTTTAAAATGGGACAAAATGTCTAAGTTATTATTTTTCAACAAACATTGACTGTTTTTTAGATTTAATTTTGTTTATAAACGCTAAAATTTCAACATTAAGAAAAAGGCGATATAGTTTTCTTTAAAGTGCGAGTGATATATTTAGTAAAAAGATGGAAGGTGTTTCAAAATTTTTTTATGAAAAAGTTAGTTTTTTTTACAAATTATCATTGATTTATTGAATTAATAAAAAGAAGGACGGTCTAAGAGATGCTATTAAAAATCGGATGTTTTTTATAAACAGAGACAAAGATAATTATCTCTTTGTGCTGTCTTTGCATGAAGCTTGTTTTGCAAACTTGCAGCAAGTTTGATTTGCAAAGTAGTTGGCGCTATTTGTCACATCGAACTTGTAGCAAATGCGTTGCAAGCGAGGGTGGCGCTAGTTGTCACAGCGAACTTGCTACAAGTTCGTTTCAAGTTTGACGTGTCAAATTTTGCCATGACAAGGGAATATCAAGTCAAAATCAAACTTGCTGCAAACTTACGTGCTATCTGGGAACCTACTCTCAAAATTTCCTTGTCATTTCAACGTGAAAACGTTTGACCCACGATGGCAGATTTCAGTGCCTCAGGCCCGAAAACGCGGGAGATTTCAGTGCTTCAGGCCCATATACGCGGCAGATTTCAGTGTCTCAGGGCCACATACGCGGCAGATTTAAGTGCCTCAAGCCCACATACGGCAGATTTTGGTAGAATTGGATCTCGAACACGAGGTCCTCAAATCACGAAGCCAATTCAACCACCAAGCGAACATCACGCTCATGAAGAATAATAGATTTCCTTGGTAGACGTTCAGATTCGAAGTACACTACGGGGTAGAAAAATATAGAAATAATTCAACATAAAAAATAGTATTTACAATGTAGAAAGAAATGAAGATGAAATTTCAAAAAATGAAGATGAAATTTCATATTTATTTATTAAGATACATAAATCATAATAACAGGCACAGAATATCTGATGTATTTACAGAAAGCGGGGGGGGGGAATTGTTTCCTTGCAGAACTGATTATAGATAGATATGATATATAGACCGTGATGGAAGATTTCTGAACACAGCTCCTAGCATTGCATTTTACAATTAAAACTTCAATATTAGCTAAGATATATTATAATCTATTGACGGCTGAAAGTTATCTTTGGATGTTGATCTTCCTAATATATTTTATTCAGCAGCTATGCACGATAAAAAGGTTCCCACACTGACGTGATATATTTTACAGGAATTAAAAAGTTTGAAAAATAAAATTGCATGAGTACTTTATTGCAGACTAGTTAAGAATGTAAAAATTCAATTTCAAAACTAACACGCCTTGAATGAGTGAAAGAAAAGAAAGCAATGAAATGAAAAGTGGAGAAAATAATTACAAAATCTTTCTTAGAAATCTTGAAAGAGGGAATACTTTATAAAAATTATTTTTTAACGTTGCCGTATTTAGATAATGGGTAGAAAAATCTTTCATCTGTCTGGATCGTTAAAACTCAGTGAACCTTTGTTTTAGATAATCAAATATGGTGTTTTTCCAAAGAAAACATCTGGATGCGTAGACTGTTCCAACTCCCACCTAAACATTATACAAAATAAAATATTTGTTTATTTACAACTTAGTTCTCTAGAATATCGGAACTTCAAAACTAAAAGTCCAAAGGAGAAGGAAATACATTGAAAATCATAAAATATTTTTTCTCCGAAGTAAAACAAAATAGTAACAGGAGGCATGTGGGCGTCTCTACAGAAAATATTTTTTATCATACTGCCGCTCAGAATGCGCTTTTTCCGAGAGAAAAAGTGAAAACTTTTGTAAACGTGAACATATACGTCGAAAAAAGCAGTTTAGTCGAGAAGTAGTTGGTAGCTAGAGTGGCGATTTCTATTTTTCGACAAGATTTCTCAATCTCTGAAAATCTAATTTGGATCTTGTAATTGTTCCAAATTACTCTTTGATGCTCGAAGTCTCTTTCGGATTATTTTTATTTTGTTCCTTTTTTATTTTTTAGTTTTCTACAAGCGACATGCGGCACTAAAATTATACCGCTACGTTACGCTCACAAAACCTTGTACACTCTGCCAAGAATGACTTTATTTACTTTTGTTTTTTTGGCGACGTATTGAGTAGAAGTATCTGGCATCGGTTCAATTGTAATTGGATTTTACGAGCTTGCAATCTGGCATCGACGATCGCCATTAATGCGAGCTTTTTATTTATTTGCTTTATTTTGACTGCTGAGATGCAAAATATCTCATAAAAAGACAACTTCAACTCCATGTGAATAGAAAAAAATGCCTCATATTTAAATTGAAATAGGTGCAAAAAATATGGCTCAGGTGGAGTTATTCTAGAAAGTTAATTGCCGAATAAAGTGTTCTAGAAAAAGATAATTGCCGAGACAAAATTCTGATTAGCAAGACATCCTCCCTTAACTACTACTTTTTTTTTATTTTTTCAAAGAAATAAACTTCCCTTTTTATGTATAACTAATTAGTAGAATCTTTGCATGCCTGTTAATATTTGTATGCATCACTTAAATTTGTTGCGCACAACTGAAAAACGTTTTTGGAACAGTTTCTTCATATCTGAGTACACCCGTGTAAAAGATGTAAAAAGATTCAATTTTCTTTTTTTAAATATGAAAATGTAGGACAAAAAAGATTCCTTCAATACTCATGGCAAAATTAAAACAACTAAAACTAAAATATAAAAAAAAGAATTACTGACAAATCTAACACATTTTAACGTTAATTATTACACAGGGTTTATATAGATTTTCTTTTCAATGGTTTAAAAAATCTTTAAAACGTAAATAAGTTACAAATATCCGATTTCCAATAGTTAACTGACTTTTTTCAGATCAACATCCCGAATTTTTGACATCAAATGCAAACGCGAAATTTCAAACTCGGGTAATAGACTCAATTAACGTTATGCCATTACATGGTAAACGTAAGTGCACATCAGTGGCGCACAGGATATGATGAATATTTTCGCCACCCAATCCTAATCTGGGTAAATGGCGTTGGAAGCATGGTATTATTTTTCTGTAACTTCATCATATTTAGCTAAAAAAGTTGCAAAGTCGCACTGATAGCGTTCCTTAAGACAGACGCCTGGGACATTAATGGACGAATTTTTTGTTTTCTGTATTTGCGTTAAAGTAGGCCTTATCCATCAACTTCCAGTGATAATGTTAAGTCAATAGGAATCTTCAAAATTTCAACACTCTGTTTCAAGATATTAATTTATGTTTAAAGTGGAGCTTTCTAATGTTATGGCTTAAGGTACTTTGAAAATATTAAATTTCATGTTCCTATTGTTGTAGCCCTCAATGTTTACTTAAAATAAGAGCCTCATTTTGTGGAAAGGTTTCCAAAATTATTCTTTATCGCTCTTTTTAGTGCTTTGTGTACTCAAGAAAGAACTGATTCGAATTTGGTGCTTGGTATGGAATCCAATTGGATTTGGCAATCGCTTAAACTGGAGGGTTACTGGAAAGCGTAAGTGAATCCCCACCACGGATGATCTGTGGAATCAAAATAAACAAATCAGAAAGCTGGTCCATACCCCCCCCCTTGTCCACTGACGTAGCTAAAAGGGGGTGGACGGGGTAGACAGGGGTGGCAAAAACAGACTTTTATTTCATGGCTAAGTAGAGCAGCAGCACTGGTTCAGTCATTTTGTGCATAGAAAATAACTAATATAATTAATTCGTATTTTTCGCTTTCTGTCGGTAACTTGTCGATGTGTGACCAGTGGTGGATGCGTGACTTCACGACTTTTGCAAAGGTCGAGGGTGTCAAACGAGGAATAGCATTACTATAAAACTGTTTATTTTCCTGGAATTTATTTATTTATTGTATTTTGAGGTTTTTGTGCCCTATGCAACTTATAAAGGAAGGGCGGCATTTTGAAAGTTCGCCCCTGGCGGCAGAGTTAGCAGCTATGCCACTGGTGCACATGTCATCTAGCATCTAGCTGTGTATTGCTTTAAGCTATGCTGTGATAGATACTCTTGTTATTTTCTCATTACGAAATTCACAA
This sequence comes from Araneus ventricosus, assembly GCA_013235015.1. NCBI lineage: Eukaryota > Metazoa > Arthropoda > Arachnida > Araneae > Araneidae > Araneus > Araneus ventricosus. Next base: position 23,172 of record BGPR01020012.1, read on the forward strand.
AGAGAAAGTATTAAAATCGTCAAAAAATTCGACCCCGAGATTCTCCTTCGAAGAACTATTTTTGGAATCATGTCTATAAAGGATAAAATTTAGCAAACGGTTTTGTCTCCAGAATTATAGATGCGTACCAAATTTTGGGTCAACTTTGTCTATTCTTAAATACGTGAATGCAACTAACTAGTGTTGGTTTCATGCGTAATTAACTGCTTAGTAAGACTTTCATAAGGCTATTTTTAAAGACAAAACAAATTTTACTAAATTATAAAAACAAATACATCCCATAACTTATTCGCCAGCGTACATCATATTTCCGTTCCACCGTACTAGTTTTAAATTAAAATTCCACAGAGAAGAAGGCTTCTTCTTCTCTGTGTAAAATTCAAAGCAAGATAACATCTAGCTGTTGCCATTCCTCTGAGAACATTCTCTCTAATAACAATAAATAAATTACAGTCATGCTTTTGTCAGACATACAAAAAAATATTCTTACACTAGATAAAAAGAATACAGTATGCGGTTTTGACACTAAAACTGTAGTTCTATACCAAGTTTTTTACCCAGTCGTCAACGGAAAGATGTCCAACGTGCACACTCGCTTTTCTGCATTATAGGCTGAACCTAAACACAAAATGCGCCATGTCTGCATTATATGATGAACCTAAACACAAAATGCGCCATGTTTGCATTATAGTATGAACCTAAACACAAAATGCGCCATGTTGTGGCAGTATACGAGAAAGTCAAGTGCAGAAAATTTTCGCTCGTTTCTATTGCAACACACGAAATGGATTCTAAAACTGATGCAGCGCACTCGACGCAGCATGAATTGACTCATTTAAGCTATCATCCCCTTCTGCGTCCTTCGCCACACCAGTGTTCGGGTAACCACTAACATAAGAGAATCCAGACCCCAAAGGATCTTAATGTTCAGACATACAGTAAAAAAATAGGTTTCCTATCAGTGATGTAAATCTATTCCAGTGTTACATAAAGCTGCACATTTTTACTTTCTCGATTACGAAGAGAAAATATAGTATAAGTCAAGAAAAAAAGTCGATCTCGATATATTGATGAGTTTTCAGAAATTTGATGAATTCTTAAAGTCAAAGAGAAACATTCTTGTATTGAGCAGGAAAACTTAACAAGCTAGATGGATGAAATTTCGCACGTGGGCCAAAATTGTGGATACTTTTCCGAAAAATACCTGGATTTCTTCATCGTACTATGATCATATAAAGGAGGTACTAACATAGTACTACTATGATACTACTGTTCAGCAACGGATTCCACTGGACGATTTTACACCGGAAAAGGGTGTCAGGAAATGAGTTACATGAGCTCATTTCCGGAGTTCTTTGTTAGATCACGCTCAGTAAAATGTAAACATCGCCTTTCCATTCTTCACTTTCCCCCTATTTTGATGAAAATAACTCAGCCCGGCGTATGCTATACAATTAGATATAGAAAAGGAGCCATATTTATGACAATTTTTCCCCATGCACGACACATGTATTAAACTATAAATATTATATAATTTTTAATTATCACTACTAAGTAACACGAGACCGCATGTTCATACCAGATGTGAAATAAAAATTAGGATAAACCTGGAGTTTACCATGCCGGCCTGCTTCTCGCCAATTCTTCTTGGCGCAATTTCATGTGCCGTCGCCAAATACTGTTTTGGATGTGCAGTAAGCTTTTTATTGCTCTCTTGCGCATGCGTCACCTGAAAACGAGAGATTAAGCACGCAATTCCTCGGCATTTCAAGTGTGTACTGGGCAAATATTTTAACTTAAAAAAACATCAGCGGCTTCGCTTTCAGCATAGCGGAATAATCGTAGCTTCGCTCTTATTCATTGAGAAACGAGACACACAGAATAACATACACGGTACTGAACCGATATTCCATCCGAAGAATTCCAAACGAAGTTTTATTCAAATTCGAATTTATCGACCAATTGCATCGAAGAGTTGAACAAAACAGTCCAATCGAAACGTGACGCAATATAGCCCGATAAGCAAAACACCGATGAAAGGATCAATTTCTGCGCATGCGCGCTTTTCACTCGTTAGAAACATCTAGACGCAGCCAAAACAAATGTTCTCTCGTCGCCGTTCTTGGTGGCAAAGATTTGGCGATCCTAAGAGGAACGAAGTAGGCTGGCACTGTAAACTCCAGGTTAACCAAAATTAGAAATATCCATTTTTGGTTGCGTAAAATTAAGTTTTTACTTCCTTTTGCAAAATTAGGAAAATTTAGGTAGGTTGTGTTGTTTGTTACCCCTTGCCCTATGATTTTATTTAATCTCCTAATTAGATGACACACCTATTTGGGATATTTTTATTGTAATTTCAATCTATTTAAGATTGAAGGATACTTGAGACATTTCAGCGTTTCCAAGTGATTTTTGAATTTAAAATTAATTGTTACTTTGACTTAATTACGGATTTCAATAGCAAAACTTCTGTAATTCGATGCAATTGTCAGACACGTTGCTGCAGGTTAAGGGGTTAAAACACTTTCATCGTATAAGGATAAACGTATAAAAAGTATATTTAAATAAAAAGTAATAATTCGACTTTTTGCGTCGATGTGAAAGCAAGTAAAAATGTTTTAATGATTGTACATCAGTGAGTTTTAAAATTCCAAAATTTCAGAGGTTTTTTTTCCGAAATATAAACCACTTGAAATTCCAGGAATTTCTTTTATCTTTTCAATGGGAAGAACCATCGCCGTTAATAATTCCATTTAAATTATAAGACGAGAAAAAACAAATTAGAAGGCAATTTTTACTTACGATTTATAGCTTTCGTTGCACATTGAAACGAAACAACGTGTCAGACACGTTGTTGTAGGTTAAAGGATTAATCGCCGGTTTATTAACCTGCACGTTTCCTTTCACATCCAAGGAAGATATTAGAAACACCTTCTCCGATAACAGCCATCCGCAGTTACGACCACAAAAAATGAATTTCAAAATAAAGAGTAATTTCGGGTTGAATTTTTCTTTATAGCACATGCATAACAGAATTATCCATTTTTCTCATGATGTATAATTATTATACATTGTGATATTCTTTACGAATAAAAAAATATATATTTATAGAATTATCAAAATATTTAAAGAAAGAAATTAATTAGATAAAAAAAATCGTTTGGTCATAAAAGAAATTAATTTAAAAATATTGTTTGGCTGAAAAAGAAATTAATTAAAAATATCGTTTGGCATTAATTCTTTTCTAAAGGTAATAAAAATAGTTTGGCAACGATATTGTCTTTTGCTAACGTTGCCTAGCAACGGAAAAGAATGATGATGATGGGAATGAACTTGGAATTCAAGACGATGTAAGTCGGTGACGTAATATTTTGTGATGTAAGTGTATATGCTTGTTTTACATGTTTTGTGCTGTGGAAAACGTCCAATAAATGTATTATTTTTGATAAAGAAGGCTCCACGATTCTTAATATTATGCTGAAATACATCACAAAGTACATAGGTGGAATTTTTAGTCTTTTATGTACGACTTTTTAAATCTGTTTGAATGCAAATAGTGTTGAAAATATAAATACGACTTCCGACCTGTCGGTCGGAACGTTAACTCGATCGTTAGTCGAGGAGACCCTCAGTGGTGTAGTCGCAAAATAAACAGTGCCGGAACGCTCTAATTTGCATGGCAAAAATCGCGCTGTTTAAAGGAGGTTTATACAATTTTTTCGTATCTATTTCTGGAAAAAAAAAAAAAAAGTAGCAGTGCCGGACCGGTGTTCCGGCTCTACTACACCCCTGGAGACCCTGCACATTATAAGATTCCTTATAGGATGATTACCTATTGCAATAGTTCGCACGACAGAATTTCAGAAAATTTTCTGCAGTTTCTCAGATCTAGTCCATAGAACCTCTTATAATGTGGTTATGGGTTCTATCCCAGATAGCAATTTTAGTTTGCAGCCAAGCGCTAATAGCGCATACTATTTATTTTAAACTGTTTTCTTTAGTGCATTCATTTTTTAAATTTTGTGTTGAGAATATGATTTGAAGTCAAAGAGAGAGCGATTTTCGCTAAAAACTACGTTGTGCTAGTAGAATAAATTATGAAATTAGGGTTCAAAAGTAATTACTTTTAAAATGGGACAAAATGTAAGTTATTATTTTTCAACAAACACTGACTGTTTTTTAAGTTTAATTTTGTTTACAAACGTTAAAATTTCAACATTAAGAAAAAGGCCATATCCCAGAAATCAAAGAAAGATTGTCTAAATGGTTTTGGAAACCTTGTCGTCAGCAAGGTTAAAGGGTTGTCACAACGGTTTCCATGACAAGGGTTGAACCTTTCCGCGGACAGCCTATGGAAAGTGAAATGGCAACCTTCTTTGCTATTTGGGATAGTTTTCTTTAAAGTGCGAGTTCTATGTTTAGTAAAAAGATGGAAAATGTTTCAAAATTTTTTTATAAAAAAGTTAGTTTTTTTACAAATTATCATTGATTTATTGAATTAATAAAAAAGAAGGATGGTTTAGGAGATGCCAGTAAAAAATCGGATGTTTTTTAAAACAGAGACAAAGATTATCATAACATCTTCACAGCAAACTTGTTTTGCAATCGTGGTGTGAAGTTCGTCATAACATCTTCACAGCAAACTTGTTTTGCAAGTGGGTTGGTCGATTATGCTTTGTTACCTTCCAGGAAGTTCGCTGCAAAGTTGCCACATCAAGTTTGTCATGACAAGCTAAAATCAAACTTGATGCAAGTGTACATGCTATCTGGGATGAACTCCGTCGAGTTCGTAGATGGGCCATCCAGCTCTTAAGGGGATGGAAATATTCATTTCCCCATAACTTTCTTGCTATAGACCAGTGGTGCGCAAACCATGGGTCGCGACCCCTCTGGGGGGTCGTGGGAAAATTTTTGCGGGTAGCTAAATTCAAAGAATTCTTTTGACAATAAAAAAACAAGGCTTTTTTCTTCAAAAGAACGTGGTCACTCTATCGCACGCTGGCGCGGAACAGGGCAGCGAATGTGTTAAGTTATGATGGTAAGGCAACACTAAATTGTTTTACAAGGTTGGAGAACTAACTTTGTATCTTATATTACCTTTAGCGTTGGTTACCGCTGACGCCATTTGACTCTACGTCTTATATGGCATATGATTCACACCTACTATAATAGATGACTTTCCCCGCTATAGATAATGATAGTATACAGAGAGTGAGAGCAATACGTAACCGGAACGAAGTAAATGA
>BGPR01020013.1:0-28417 GCA_013235015.1 Araneus ventricosus
AAATGAAGAATTTTCAAAAAAATTTTAAGGAATATATTTTGATGGAAAATCTTTTTCGAGACACTGTTTTGGATCATTATATTTGGATCTGAAGACACTTATAATTATAGATGCACTGATAAATTAACACAGATCTTACATATAATTATTTGGTACCGATAATTTTTTAAAGATATGAACTAGTAAAAGATTTCGATTGAAAACGGTTTAGTTTCATCTAAAACATTGTTCTAGACTGAATACTTTGCTAGTTTTCACGAAATGGATGCTGAATAATATTATTATTAACCTTTTTTACAGTTTTTAAATTTTCTATATTTTGAATGACCAAAACGATTTGTTGGATATCTTCTGGTGATTTGGATTTTTAAACTCAGGAAATTTATTAAAAAAATAATGAGGCAAAAAAAATTTCTGGGCATGACGAATGGATTTAGTTTAGAATCAATTACCAGTTACTTATTTGTACTTGGATGTTTATTCATCTTTTAACTGAAATCTGGATGAAAAGTAGTAGAAAATGCATGACGAACGTTTCAATATTTTTGATAATATTTTGTATATACTGCCCTATAATTAAAAGTTTGAAACTAAAATGGTTGAAGTAATTCTTTAAACCTGTCTAGCAGCCACATTAAAATAGCATTGGTTAATCGTCCCAACGATCATATTGCTGAAAACTGAAGTCACGTGGTAGTCGTGTTTACAACTTCGTTCTGACCTTGATGTTACATTTTAAAAATTAATTCAGCTAGTTACCTTCTTTAATAGGAATACTGCAATGAAAGTGAACTGTATATTTAATTTTTTGGTTTAAGAGAATATCTCATTGCAAGAATAATCTCTTCTTGAGTCAACTGCAGTCTAAAGTCATTCTAAGGAAAATAAAATGAGCATCCATTCAAATTATTTAATAACATTACAATATGATTTCTGTTTTGTATACTTTGCTTATATGAGAAACTAAGGTGTAAAAATAGAGCTTGTAATTTTATATGTTTCTTTTCGTTTCCTGAAAAGTGAGCCAATACATTTAAACGGAATTCTGGATTTAACGAAGATACAGTTATCTAAAATCGATTAGTCCTTTATAATTAGTTTTGCTAAGAAAAATGTAATTCTCCATAATTTTCAGTGTTTTATTTAAATTTTCATGTTATGTACCCTGCAATGCCAAAGCAGTATTCGCGTTTCAAACTATCTTCCCTTATTGTTAGATTAAAATTTATTTATGATAACTTGCAAAGTCCATTAATAAATACAGTTTTTATTCACCATCAAGTGGGCTTTTGACCTCATTTTATTCAAGGTCATTCATCATCAATGAATGACCTTGTGATAGTCTAACAATGAAATAAGAGAAATCCCAGTTGTGACTTAACATTTCCTTTCCCTTATTTTTAATAAAATTATTGAAACGCACAAAGAGTTACAACGAAAATAAACAGAAGAAAGATACAGAAATGAATAAAATTAAATGAATGAACAGCATTTATTTGAGTAATTAATTTTTCTTATTTTTATTGAATAAAATCTATCATTTGGGGCACTCTGAAAAGTCCTAGTCTACCAGCTTGTTGGCGACCATTAATGAGCCCGATGATTTCTGTTGAAGTCTTAGTCTCGTCTGGCATCTGAGGTTGTCTCCATATTACTCAAAGGAATCCCAGTTCATGCAAGGTAAGAGTTGGCAATAAGCTTGAGATGCGAATGCAAGAGATTCAAATGTCGATAAAGCAATGACTGTGCGAATAAACCGCTCTCTTCTACCTTACTGAAACAGTTTGACAATCAATTGGCTTTGATGTCTTTACGTTTAGACACTGTGAGTTTATATGGACGTCGTACTTGCTGAATGGAAATAATAAACGATCGACATAAATTTTAAGTAGGTACGCAGAATAAAAGCTGTGCATAGGAGAGATGAAACAAAGACAAATGAAATTTTTCATAAGTATCAAATGATATCATTTTCGAAAATTTCTGATCATATATAAATCCAATTTTAACAAATATTCTAAAAAATCAAATTATCTCTGTTTTCATGCTTTTATTTACATTTTATCTGCGCTTGATTATAGTTAATGAATCCATTGAGAGAAATACCATTCTTAAACTAAATAACTTTTGAATCTTTGGATCAGTTTATGATTGTTTGATATTCAACAACACATACCTTCAATTCGTTCATTGCGCTAAAATAAATTAAAAAGAGAAAACTGTCTTATTGTAATTTAATCCTCAGTAGCAAGATATTTCATTCTGGTTTAAGAATTTCATTTGAAATCTGATATCGCAAATAACCGTAAGATGATATCATTCATTTCCATACTCATTCCAGAAGTTAAATTGTTTGAATAAAGGTGCCACTGCCATTCAAAATATTTTCTGTCGTAGGATTTCTAATTAATTATTATTTAATCCTGAATGAGAGTACAGGAGATGCAAAATATATTTATTCCTTATTAGTTTATATGTGAAGTAAATGCAGCATTCGTGAAATTTCGAAAGATTAGTGAAAGGGAAATACACTGAAAATTCTTGGAAGAATTTCTCAAATTAGAATAGTATAACAATTGGATTTTAATTAGATTTTATTAGCAATTGGATTTTAATAACAACAAAATTTAATTAATAACTCTTTTGAGTGAAAGTGCAGGATGGTTTTAAAAACTTATGCATCTCTGGATGGAAAATGAATAAAACTTTATTAGGTGTAACATTTTAAACGAGGTTGTAGATTTTATAAATATGTACAGTGTTTGTTATCTTTGAAGTCTATAATATTAAGCATTATTTGGTTTTAAAATTATTGCAGAAGTTTCTCCATGAATTTTGCAAGATGTGTTGGCAAGACTTTTTCATTTCATTAATTATTACTAATATAATTGCTCAGATCTATCTATCGGTAACGCTCTGACGTCATCAACAATAAAATTCGCTCCATAGCACTGAGAGACGTTCAACAGCTATTGCTTTGTTAGAGCACCTAAATTTCAGTAACTTTAAATTAAAAAGAGTAATTGTCGTTCTAATTACAAATTTAATAGCTCTAAAATAGTAAAATAAAATTTTCTATCGATTGATATAAAATTTATCTCGCTAGGAACAATAGTTCCCGTGAAATTTTAAATTATATTCTGGGCCACCATCCGCAGCCGAGTACCTGTAGATGGCGCTGCCATCGCTAGTGACGTCAGAGAATGAAGCTGCCGAGAACAGTGAGAAGACGCCGAGGCGGTATGAACGACGTTGGTTTGGTTTAGTGTTCCTTAAACATCGATAGTTCAGCTATCGATAGTCCAGTCGATAGTTTTCCCAACTATCGACTGAAACTATCGATAGTTTTATTTCAGGCGATACTATCGATTGGTGCTCTCTCAGTCGATAGTTTAGAAACTATCGATACTATCGATAGTTTTGAAACTATCGATAGTAGGTATAAATGAGACATGAGTACGTATGTAACGTAAGTATATATGAAACGCGATTACGTATGTAACGTAAGTATGTATGAAACGTGAGTATGTATGTAACGTACGTCAGAAACGTACATATGTATTTTCCTTATACGTATATATGAAACGAGCGTACGCATGTAACGTAAGTATATATGAAACGTGTGTACGTATGTAACGTAAGTATATATGAAACGCGAGTACGTATGTAACGTAAGTATGTATGAAACGTGAGTACGTTTGTAACGTACGTCAGAAACGTGCATATGTAATTTACGTCATACGTATGTATGAAGCATGCGTACGTATTTGACGTAAGTATATATGAAACGTGGGTACGTATGTAACGTAAGTATATATGAAACGCGAGTACGTATGTAACGTAAGTATGTATGAAACGTGAGTACGTATGTAACGTACGTCAGAAACGTACATATGTAATTTACGTCATACGTATATATGAAACATGCGTACGTATGTGACGTACGTTCATACGTAAATACGAAAAATGTGTTTTTATGTAACGTACGTCAAACGTATATATGAAACGTGCGTACGTATGTAACGTAAGTATATATGAAACGTGAGTACGTATGTAACGTACGTCTGAAACGTACATATGTAACTTGCGTCATACGTATATATGAAACATGCGTACGTATGTGACGTACGTTCATACGTAAATATGAAATATGCGTTCGTATGTAACGTACGTCAAACGTATATATGAAACGTGTGTACTTATGTGACGTAAGTATATATGAAACGTGAGTACGTATGTAACATAAGTATATATGAAACATGATTTCATATGTAACGTACATGCGTACGTATGTAAAAACTGAGTATGTAAATGTACTATGTATGTACGGATGTGGCATGCATACGTACATACGTAACATATATATTTTCGTACATTATATATGTATGTGCATTATATAGATACCTTCGTACATACACGCGTACGTTACTTACCTAGGAACGTTTCATATGCACGTATGCAACGTTCGGAAGCGTACGTACGTTTATAACGTAAGTACTTGTTTATGCAACTTACTTACATATGAAATGTGTATATGTATGTAACGTACGTACTAATCTAAGTAACATACTTGCATAGGTATGTAATATACGTACGTAAGCATGTAACGTACTAAGTTTATGTATGTTTCAAACATACGTACGTACGTTACATACGTAATCGTGATTCGTAAATACATACGTGCAATCAAACGTATGAGCGTTCCTTGCATAGAACGTACATTACATACATATATACGTAAGTTACATTCATACAGACGGACGGACGTCACACATATACGAACGTACATATATACGTACGTATATCCGTAAATTTTTACTTACAAACTTAGTACTTAACTGTTAGATTGCTAATATTGCATCAACATCATTTTTCGGTTTTGTCAGTATTTTTAATTAATTTAATTCTTTGCCATTAAAGTTTATTTCATCTCTTGTGGCAACTTTGGCAAATTTTGAAATTCAAACTATAATTTTAGCCGTTTCATTTAATTTCTAAATTTTACTTAATTATTTACTTTGTTTTCGATTTAATTATTTTTTGTCTTAACTTTTGTTGTTGTTTCCATTAAGGTTTCAACTTTATTAATTTTTAAATTCAAATTTTGCAACGGGACTATTTCTTCGCCATCTTGTTGCGCATGAATTTAGATGTTATTAGGTTTTGACGTTCTTGACTGAAGGTGTTTTTTCCGTTATGAAAGCAGATTCCTTTGTCTTTTCGTTTGAATATTCTGAAGGGATAGCACGCATCCTGGAGGCTCCGAGTCCGTTGGGATTAATTCCTTCGGTTCTCGTCCTCTCAGGCATGCAAGCAGTAGAAAATCTGTTGATAAAGAAATCGACAAAAGAACTAAAATGTTGAATTTAAATAAGAAATCAACAGGCGGCTTATATTTGAACTGATCTTCTTTTCGTTGTCTTGGACTATTCGAGTTCATGCTGGACTGAAGTTTTTTTTTTCTTCTTGCATTTGGAATGGTGATATTATATTAAGTGCTCTTCATTTTGCGAACAGCAGTGATGACTTACAAAATGTTGAAAGTAGTGTGATAGTGATGGATATACCATTTTTGTGCGAGTGTTACCATCTGCAACGATTCTGTTGTTTGTGAACGAGAGACGCCACTTGTGAAACAAATAATGTGAGCAAGAAAGATTTCCAAAGTCAACTAAAAATCGATCGGGGAAAACTAAATTTTCCCATGCTAATCTTGGCCGCAAGTGGTGTTGCAAAACCAAGAAATGCCTTGCTTCAACTGATTTAAATCCGTTATGTAGCACGAAACATAGTGTGCGAAAGTTCAAGTCAATGAAAGGTACATTTTTCAGTGCATATAAAGATTGTTCATTGTGAGACTACTTATCTCTCGCTTCATATATTCGAATATCAAAATGGCCGTTATGAGTGTTTCCTTTTTTGCATTTACTAATTTGGTAAAGAATAGATATCTGTTTTTTTATATACTTTCTGTTTTATAGTTGTGAGATTTCATATATTTGATGTTGTGTGCATCAGCAGTAAAATTTGCAAATTTTATATTCTTATCTTAAAAGTGTTGGCAGTTTAATATCCATAGAATTGTTAATAAAAAATATTTAAATTTTAATAAATTTGTTCTTCTTCAATTAATATAGCGCAATGTACTACCACAGTATGCAAATTGACTTTTAATTAAGTAGCTAGGGTTTTCAGGTCAGCAAAGGTAGGTGATTATATCAGTATTGCTAGAATTTCTTATTATCGTGTTAAATATTTCAGTACCCAGAATTAATTAATTGTTCAATATATATATATTAATTTAAATTATATTTCTGGGCATCTACCTTGCTTCAATGTTTTTATAAATATCCTAGCTATCCCATCCAATATATTTTAGTGCCCCCCAATATTTAGTGCCCCGTTACATTTTTAACATTAACATATATACATAACGACGTAGTGCGTTATATGTGTACTTATAGTACCTAAAATACTCACCTACATACTTATCATATTTCATGCGTATGTACTTATTACTTTAAATACCTGTGTACTACGTACGTTACTTCCATACATATATACAGATACGAAGTACAAAAATTTCTCAGTAATCCAAGATCAATTCCTCGATTTATTTATTACTTGAACAAAAACTATCGATAGTTTGAAAACAATCTAGAGTAGATACATGAGAAATTAAAGGTAAAATTTGAATAATGCAAAAATGCATCAATAATCACAGTGATATAATTACTTAAAGCACCTCCTATAACAATACATAGACTTGTTGCTTCAGAGAAAACAATCGATAGTTTCAAAACTAACGACTAGAACTGCAAGATAAATTAAAATTCAGTACCATATATATAAAAACTTGCTTACATCAAGTCAAAAAGCAATTTATTAACATATCCAAAATTGACCAAAAAGGTCAATATTTAAATTATACAAAAATGCATCAATGATAGGTATCATATAATACATCACCCCCACTGACTCAATACACGACCCGCCACTAGATAGAAGCAATACTATGGACAGTCAATAGTTTCAGTCGATAGTTTTGAAACTATCGACTGAAAATGCGCCTATCGATAGTATTATCTATCGATAGTTTTGAAACTATCGATTGTTTCAGTCGATGGTTTCGAAAACTCGATACTATCGACTTGGCTTCGATAGTATCGATAGTCTATTGATGTTTAAGGAACACTAGTTTGGTTCCTCAAGACCAAAACACGAGATGAAACGACGCGACGATTTGAAAGACGATATACGATGCTAATGAGTGCCATCCTTATCATATGACGAACTTAAACTGTTTCATTTGTAAATACCTTTAACTGTAAATAATGCTTCTTCAAAATGTAAACTTAATTCTGCATAATATAATAGTTAGTTCAAGTTACTGTGTATTCATTTATGGAATACAACACTAAGCCTACCTGATGACCGCCTACAATATTAATCATGTATTTCAAATTAATTTCCGTTATTTAATAGAAAATATTAAATTACCTCAGTGGTATAACATGCACGTGATATAGTTTGGACGGCACTATGCATCTCATTATCTATTGCAATCGTTATGACATAATTTGATAATATTTTTTGGGTAGCGATTGACAAGCAGAGAAGTGCTTTGTTTTGAGTAGAATTTCGAAAAAGAATATCTTTGAAATTTTAACTTTTTTGACTTACGTATAACAAGCTGAGAATTTCATGGTTATTGAATTATAATAAAATTGTTAAACAGCGAAAAATACTTCACATTAAATGTTGTTTTTACCGAGATGTTTTTTGAATAAAGAAATATGTAAATTATATGTAAATAAAAAAAAGTATTTCCTGTCATAAAACATATGTTTATATTATTTGTTTTCAATCACTGTTAAACATTTCTCTCGAGATTTAATTTCTATTTCATTTCAAATTTTTTTCTGTAGTATAGAAGAGTTATAAGGGAATGTCTGGCTGCCCTGTTTACAAAACTGATTAAGGACAAATATGTAACGGGGCTTAGGAGACTAGGTGTTGATAAAGCTTATGGAAAATTTCAATAAAGTGCGTCAAAAATGTATGGATGGTCTCAAATATATTTGTTAATGGATTGAAGAAATTCTCATACACAAACTTCCATCAAAGACCAAAACCGTTAATTTTGACCCTCTCACACCCAACGAGGCTGTCCCGGGAGGTCTAAAAATTTCCCCTTAAAAGCGGCGAAGGTCCGTCTGAGGCAGTTGGCTTCTTTTGAGGGGAGGTGAGGTTCTGAGATCGCTTCGGAGATAAACGCAGTAGGGGGTCCAATTATCCTTGCCACCACAGTATGGAAGGGGGCGGGGTGGTGGGGTATATGACTACCCAGGTTGGGAGAGTCCAATTCATGTCGTATCCTCCGAAAAAAGCCCGACTTTAAAGGGGATAGAAGAAAAATGTCACCACGGAATTAAAGAGTTAAAGCACATAAAAGTCACATTTCACCTGATCTTACTTATAAATGTTTTGATTACTTTAATAAAAATTCAACACCAATCGTACACTCTTAAAATACAGGGTGAGCAGAAAGACTAGTCCTAATTATAAAAAATTATTGCAAAATAGCTGTCGAATATAATAATGTAATTTTGGTAACATGGATAGTTCACTTTTAAGAGATTTTTTTGTGTAAAAGAACGTTTTGTACAATTGTAGACAGGCAAATCCAGCCGAAAACAATATTATGATTCGATGTTTCGCACTAGAGGTTCGAATTTGAGTTATCGTTTTCGCAGGAAGACAGCCACATACACTATCTGATCAAAACTATCCGGACACTTTCGGAATTTCACATTTTTTAGAATTTCTCCGGGAAGGCTTGGGCAACTTCACTTGAACTTCGATCATGTAAAGAATAGACTCTAGCATACATTTTACAGTAAAGATTCGGTCACGAAGCCATTTAGGGGATCGACCAGAAACTGATGAAGAAGAAAATAATCTGGTCTCACTCCGTTCCACAGGAAGCTGATAATGATTCAAAAATTTTATCAATGAATTTTTAAAATGTGTACATTGCTTACTTGCTTTTTCGGAAAGACAGCAATTATATTCTGGAAAATATAAAGGTTTTTTTTAAAAATCCTAAGTTCTCTTCCATGATTTTTGCTTATAATATGCAGAGTTTTCCACCAAATAATACGGAACTTACTGAATACTTGACAATGTGCTTAAGAAGCATTCTACCGAAATTTGAAATATATATTTTGGATATTAAAGGAATTATGAGTATTTGTAGTAAATAATTTTTTTCTACGCATGTGCGAAATGTAGCGAAATTTTTCTTGCTTGACTTCTAAGCCAAATATGCAGGACAACTTATATAAAACTGCCAGTAGAATACCATTAAGATTTAGAAAGATATCTGAATTGCAGTTAGCAGAATTTCTGCTTTCCTTTAAGAGAAATAAAATTATGAGGGTTTTTCCACAAATTGATATATTTTGTTTGAATTTTGGAATAATTTTATATAATTTAATAATTATTATATGAAGATTCAAGCTTAAAAATATCAATTAGTGGAAAAACCCTCATCATTTTATTTCTCTTGGAGGGAAGCAGAAATTCTGCTCACTGTAATGTCTATATATCGCTAAATATTATTAGTATTAGACTGGAATTTTTATATAAGTTGCCCTACATATCTGGTTTTGAAGTTATGAAAGAAACATTACGTTACGTCCCGCACATGCACAGGAAAAAATTCTTTACTACAAATAATGATAATTACTCTAATATTTAAAGTGTTTATTTCAAATTTTGATACAATGCTTTTAGAACAGATTGTAAATTATTCTGTAAGTTTCTTATTATTTGTTGGAAATTTCTGCATATTATAAGCAAAAAAGATGTGGGAAAATTTAGGATTTAAAAAATCACCTTTATGTCTTCTAGAATATTCTTGCTATTTTAACGAAAATTCCTCTAAGAAATGTGCATATTATGAAAATGTAGTTACGAAATTTTTAACTCATTATCAGCTTTCTATGGAACGGGGTGAGCCCTTAATTCTTTCTTCATCAATTTCTGGTCGATCTCCTAAATGCACTTGTGACCGAATCTTCACTGTAAAATGTGAGTTAGAATCTATTCTTTTCTTAGTCGAAGTTCAAGGGCTCTAGCCTTCCCGAAGAAATTCTACAAATTGTGAAAATATGAAAGTGTCCGGATACTTTTGATCATAGAGTGTATGTAGAATATGCATGTACATCGTAATTTCTGATCCGATAATACTATAAGGCAAAAACTTTTTCTTTCGGTCAAAAGGCCTGACGTGGTAAATATAGATAGACTACACGTCTCTATCATAATAAACAGAAAAGGAAGATAATAATAAAAATTAATTGTATATGTTTAATAGAAAAATATGAAGTCAAGTGTGACAAAGCGATAAGAATATATTTTCTAATCAAACGTTTACAACCGGTTATTTGATCGATCATGGCAAGTTGAGTGTTAATAACATGAGTAATGTTTTATGAAATAAAAAAAACAGTTCTGACCTGACCATTCACCGCAACACAAGTTTATTTTTTCATTCCATTGAGTAATTGTATTTGTGCAAAACAAATAAGATGGTAAAAATTGTAAGAAGACAATCTCTCAAGAAAATATATCTGTTTTTTTAAACTTTTTATAGACATTTCGTTAGAGAAACAAGAATTTTACAGAATCCCTTTATGTAACAAAAAAATCTTAGTCTTTAATCTCATTACCCTATTTTACACTTGGGAGAAAGTGGAGCTATTTTCTTTGAAAAAAGAAAATGCTCAGCCTAGTTTAAAGCTTCCGAGAAATAAAATGAAACCATAATAGAGTGCATTCATCATAAGGCATTTCCCTATAAATTCGCCCCTGGATAAGTTATGCTCTGAGTTTTTCTTCCGAAAGATGAATGGAAGTATTTAGATTTTCTGTTTCTCAAATAAAATAAAATAAGAGCTATATGTCTTCTTAGGAATAATTTAGTTTGTTTATTAAGTGAAAATTTAATTTTATAAATTCGCATCAACTTGTTTCCCAAGAACAACTTGAAAATTTGTGTACCAGAATTTCTTTTCATAAGATTCATATTAATGAATGTGTAGTGTATATATATATATATATATATATATATATATATATATATATATATGGAAATTTTTTTAACGGATTATAGAAAAAATATAAAAGTTAAATCTTTAACGTGTATATTAATTAAAAAATAGTTCTGATAGATTGAAATATGATAACACCTCCAAAAATTATGGCACTTAGATTGCTTTAAAAGACAAAAATATTTTAGGCTCTCAATATAATTTCTGCAATAAAACAGTGACATTTGTGCTTGATCATTTTTTTGATTATTAAAGTTAACCATCAATAGCATCAATAAGTTCTAAGCAAATAAAAGATAAGAAATATATAAAAAATTTGAAGAATAATGCAAAGAAAGAAAAGCTAAAACAAAACTTAAATGAAAGTAATTACATAATTTAAATCAGGTCTTAAGTAGTTTAACTTAAGATTTCTACAAAAGTGTACTTTTATTGAGTTTCATCTATAGTCCTGCCTGGAAAGCATTGATAGTTTTTGTTTCATCTGAGCGTGTAACAGTAGGATAAAATAATGCTGCAACTACAAGGTGTGTCAAATATGACTGGCCTATTGGAAAAATGGAAAAAAAGAAGGGGAAACCACAGAAATGTAATTTTTGCAGCATTATGATTGGGAATACCTAAGTTTCAGCCCAGCAGATTTTGAACAAAAAGCAGTCCAGCAAAAGTTGACATCAGAGTTCTCTTAAACCTGAAAAACTGTGGTGCGATTCTTTCAAAGTTTCCATAAATTACAGTAACAATAAGAGCAGAACAAAATTTGTGGAAACCCAAGAAAAACTCTTAGCTAAAATGTTCTCAAAAGAGCAGAGTTCAATTGGTTCATTTCTGCAGTCACTTTTGGATTGAGGCAGCACACCTAGTCTTTCAGAAGTCCACAGAGAAAAATGTCACACGGGGACAAATCTACCGAATAGAAAAGCAAATTCTATAATTGCGTTATAGAAAAGCAATGTTCTATAACGCAATCATGATCATTGAAATATTCGTTGGTGAAAATAAACACTTCAGCGCTACGATATGGTCTGGCGCGTCATTGCATCAACCACGAATTGTTCAAGAAGTCATACGAAGAGTTGTTTGTCATAGCAAATTCATGCAAAATGTTTAGACAGTGGGCTACAATAATCATTTCCAGTCGGAAAAATGGACCAATTATTCCTTTGGAGGAAATGACAAACCAAACTATTACTTTTGTCGGATACAGAGATGATCAAATAGCTTCTCTCAAATGTGCCAGTTATGCCCGTTGACAAAGATGTTGAGGAAGACGCAACCTTCGTCGGTAAACCGAATGTTTCCCATATCGATATCGGAGGCATTAAATTGTTGCAGCATACCGTTCGGGAACGTCTCAGGTACATTTATGGTTGCAGTACAGTGGGGTTGCCAAGTCTGAATCTTGTATAGAAACAGTTGCTGACTATGGGGAATGGTACGGTGCTGGACATTCGCCGGATTTTAACCTGAGTTGCAATATTATGAACAGAAATTAGGTTATGAGCATTCAACCTCTGTGACTGTCGAACTCAGTCACACGCTTTCATCATTTTCAACCACAGCTCGCTGAAATTTTGCAAACAGAGCTATTGTAATATGGTATCAAATGTACTTTGGCTACTTTGAACTTACTGTGAAAATTTCCTCCTGTTTCAACGAAACTGTGATTCAGTCTGTGAAATACCAACACAAGAAGAATTAATTGTTGAGAGGAATAAACAGTCTTTTCGCTGTAATATTGCAATCTCTGAACCTCACACCCTAACAGCAGTGCGAGGAAGTAGAGAATGGTTTTAGAAGGAATTACGTTTCTCTATATTGCAGTATTGTCGTTGTAAGTGGTGGATACTTTGGAAACACAGTTTCATAGTTTATTCTGGCTTCAGTATTCTCTACTGTTTAATTTTGTGAATATACAGATAATCAAGTAAAATAAAGCAAAAAGTGATTAACAATAAAATAAATTTTAAAAAAGTGACAAATTAATACAATGTTTTTAAATTATACAATGTTTTAGTAGCGCGCAATATGCCGCTGCAAACAAAAAACAAAGGAAGACAAAAGAAACATTAAAAGAAAATAAATCCGATAAAACTGAAGTAGGCAAACAAGGAATCTATTCAGCTTACATCTTCAGGGGCTATAGGCTTTGAATTCGAAATGGATAAAAAAACTTGGGATATTTTAATGTAGACATTCCTCAGAAACATATTCTCACAGCCCGAAACCCCAAGTGAAGACGAGATACAATAGGAATTTACAAATGAATTTTTTAAACAACAACAAACACTTTATCGCCAATAAGATTAATTAAAAAAAAAATTTAAAGAAAATTACCAACCATCGGTCAATTTTATACCTTCATAAAAACAAATCAAAAATAAAAGGAACAAACAAAACTCACCCTAGCAATGTTGAAAAAAAAATACCGATACTAAAGCAAGAAGAAAAGATAATTTTCCCGTTAAAGGTCCATAATTAATGAAAACGATTAAAGACTCTGGCGCCAACTATTGAACGTAAAGAAAAACAAAAACTAGAGGAAACTCAAAATTCAGAGTATAAATCAAAATAAAATTCAAAAATACCTCTCAAAATCTATCAATACTATAATAATAAAGGAAAAAGTAAATAAAATTATTTGAAAAATATTAGCCTCAACCCAATTTGTGATTAATTTCAAAATTTGCTTCATGAAAATTCGTTGCTTTTCAAAGCACAATGCAACGAACTGTAAATTTTTATCACTTCCTTTTCTTTTAATAGACCATTCGTTTTCGTGACACAGTGAAAAAGCAATTAATATTTCATTTTAATTTTAATTTGTCGAAAAGTTACCTGAAGAATAATTTTAAATGTAGATAATAACTTAGCAACATATGAAAATTGTGTCTGTAAATAATATACATGTGATATTAATGTAGAGAATTCGGGAAATAATTAAGTAGTATGACGGTAAGATCTGGTTATTTTGAATAAAACCCTTCAATTTTGTTCAGTTGGTGCCAAATAAACAACAAATATGAAAATTTCATTTGCACTCGCTCATATGGCTTTCTTGTGCTATTTTTGGTATCGAAATATTCATAATAACAAGAAAAAGATGTGCATTATTCTTAAAATTCGAAAATGCCATAATATATACTCCATCTGAAATAATACAACAAGCTCTACAATATTTTCACGGTATTGTACAAAATTCAGAATACTGAAACACTTTCAGAATAATGAAAAAAATCGTAGTTATATCAGAGGACGTCTTTGTGCTAATAGGTGTGAACATTACTCTTGAGGAATTATATTCTACTTGTTTTTTTGTGGCATAATATATCTAATATCAACGGATTGGTAGCTGATATTGCTATCGACGAACTGATATCAGTAATGATAGTAATCCTCTATAAATAAATTATGACACATAATATAATTGAAATTGTAAGTCACTTCTCTGAAGGAATTTTAGAACACATTTATTCACGAAAGTATCACATTTTTTTCAGATAATAACAATTTACTTTGCGCGCGCACGTACGCATGCAAGCGCGGGCGCATATTTCATTTTATTATTTATAGAGATAATATGGGTTATTTCCATAAGTTTGTTTGGATAAAACAATGAATAACAATAACTAATAATAATTGTGTTTTTAAATGTGATCAATCAATTATCGCGCGTGTGTATGTTCTTCGATCAACAATAACAAGCTTTAACGGATTACGATTGTTTCCCAAATAAACGCTCGCGCATTTGAAATTTGTCGCCAGCATGGTGAGAAGGGATTAAATACATAATTACATATTCTGAGTGCGCTATGAATATCCCACGTGCCCTTTCAATTTATTCAAAACTTTCATCGTAGTGCATTGGGAATGCCTTCAAATATCTTTGCTTTTGCATGTATTGTTGTGTAGCTCCTAAAATTTTAATTATACAAACTAAATTTAAAAGATACTGAAAAGAAAACTGAAAATATTATCAGAAATTAAAAACTTAATTGAAAACATATAAGTGCGTACTTTCCCAATTGATGATCAGTAGTCAAAATGCCCGCCTGATGTGGCAAATATTACGCCTAAACTATGCAACATGTGCCGAGAAAAATTTTCGCTCTATTTTCTTAGCTCATCCGGCTTAGATTATCGCCTCAGCATATCAAAATTATAGACTTGTCCTTAATATCAAGCAATGATTAGTATTACATGTTTATAATTTTAATTGCTAGTTATGATGATGAAATAAATGTTTAGCAAATAAAATTGTCTTAGCATGCATATACTTCATGAAATTTTGCTTTTAGAATTTTAACTTATGAACGACTTATTCTTCAGATTAACTTTTATCTTCATAGAATTTCAATGATTCTAAGAAACATTTAAATTTTAAAATAAAATTAAAACAAAATTTCCAAAGAGCAGAAAAAACTTGATAACTAATACTTTCGAATTCTTTATATGAATTCCTTCTTTCACAAGCACACACAAATATAAAACTATTAACTATTCTTATTTTCACCAAACTGTTGATACGCTCTGTAGAAACATAAAATTCTATTTAAATTGTTCATGCTTCGTTATTATTTCTCTCTAATTTGAATTATCCCACAACCCTTGAAAAACGTACGCATAAGAAATATATGCGGCATTAGAAAGGCACACATTTGACAAGGTTTTAAATTAATATGTTTTATTTAATTACGTCTTGTAGACCTGTGAACAATAAGAATTTTTAATAACGTATGGAGTGAATATCAATATTACATATTACTTAGGATTCTTACATGAATATATTCACTGGTATTGGGATGAGCTTCAATGTTGTAGCAGCAAATTAATGAAAGAGACCTCATGCAAATTTGTGTTATGATATAAAAGGAAATCAATCTTGAAAATCGAGACTTTTCCAAAAAAAAATCCGAGAATTTTGCTTGCATTTTGAATTTGGTTTCTAGTTATTTAATGGTAATAGGTTAGTGAAACCTTCTTGTATATCTTATTAGCAAGAAGCTAAATGTTAATGAGCAATAAAAATATATTTATTTCAGATTTATATACATCTGAATCAGTCATACTTAATGTCCTTATCAATCTGAAAGTAAAAGCACTCTTACATTTACGAAGAAAATTTTTTTGATAGATCGGGGTTAAAATATAAATTCTTCCAATTTCATAACTTATTTATCAAAGTGCAGCAAATATCTTCTGTAACAACTGAGACACATTTTATCTTCATCAAATATCTTATTTCGCTGTTAAAAAACTATAATCATCGGATGTAATGTTGAAGTCTGTGATTCATCATTTCTGAAAGAGAGTCTTGGCAGTTGTTATATGAGAAAAAGGAGCATTATATTATGATATTCAACCTATAAAAATAACCAGTAAAATTAGCTTCACATTTATTATGATGAAAAATAGGTTTTTTAAAAACTGTTATAAATTACCAAAAGATCTTAGGTTTTAGACATTTAGTCACTAAATTCGTCATTTTCTAATAAATATTAGGCGTTAAAAAATTTTGGCGAACTTTATATTTTTAGAAATTCAAAATACTTGGGAACATTGGTCATGTTATACGTCGGTTTTTATTTAATAAAAAATTTTTGGGATTAAATTTGTTCATTGTAAATTTTTCCAAATGCTGTTCTTGTCAAAATGCACGCCTCATCACGAAACCAATACAAGTCGTTCACAAGATCATAAACTGTAATTACGAATGGAATTATTGATATGTTAATCACTTCAATAAAATCGATAAGCACAAGGCTTATAAGGAAAATTTAATATTTCTCAGTTGCTTTGTTTTACTGACATAAAAAGAACAACTCTGATCTTTTGAACTTCCAAATGAATTTTTGGGGAATTATGTGAGGCAAGAATGAGCTTCATTACATTAAATTGTATATAAATTGTTTTTTTAAAAATTGTTTCCTATTTATTTTCAAATTTTAATCTCATTTTCTAAACATAATTGTTTAAATTTGTAATCTAAGCTCTTCAAAAAGGTTAACTAAAAACTATGAGTAATTTTGTCTAATGTGTTAGGTCAGAAAATAAGCATAAAAAATATAATACGAATTTTTTTGCAGATTTCATGCAGATTAAATTGAAGAAAAAAAGCAGATTTCTTTCTGTCTTCAAAAAATCAGGTTGCAATTAAACCTTCAAAAAATCAACAGATTATTGGTCAAGTTTAATGATGTTGGAAAATTTGCTAAATAACTGCAAATGGAATGGAACACAATCTGCAAAATAATTAAAGAAAAAATAAGAATAATTTTTTTGCAGATTTTATGCAGATTAAATTGAAGAAAAAATGCAGATTTATCCTGTCTTCAAAGAATCTGCAGAAATATTAAAACATCTTCAAAAAAATTTTTTCTGCAGATTTTTTTTAGCTGAGGTCTGGACATGATGACCGAAGATTCAAGACTTGTTTTCCCCCTAAACTTACGTCATATACACGATTTTATTGACCGTTAAATCAGTTGAGATAGAAATTCTTCCTTCTAATAAGGTTTGGAAATTTGGTGATGAGAGTTCGAGCTCAGATGTGATCCTTGTCATCCGACAGGGGATGAAAATTACTCGGTCAGTCACTAAGTTATCCTTACAAAGATTTTTAAAAGTTAATTTAACTAAACTAAATTGTGATATAAATGATCATGAAATGACTTTAGGAATTAATAAAAATATAATAAGCGTAATCTTTAAAATGAATCAGAAAAAATGGAGAAATTTACTCAAAAAATTTCATATTTTATCTTAAAAATATGCCAATATAGATTATTTCACTTACATCTAAAAGAAGTTTACCGAAGAAAACTCATTCTGAATAATTTTTCTTTCATAAACAAAACTCATCGTAGTTTGATAGACTCAAATTTAATTCATCATTGACCGAAAATTCAGCTCAGGTAGAACGCATAATAAATGTTACTATTCTTAAATTTAAAAAAAAAATGTGAAAATAGAATGAACGGAACTACATTGTTCCAATGATTATGCAAGCATCTCCCGTCATTCACAGGAAGAATCTCCAAGATTAAACTGCATTAATCGGACTAGGAACTATTCAAATAGAATTTAGCCGAGGTTGAATTAATCTATGTGCTGCATTGCCTTCTCCCCCTCCAGCTCTTCAAACCCGCTGAAACATGCTAGTCCACAATAAACCCCTCTTAAGCGCACGAGAAGTTTATAGATAATCTTACAATTGATCCGAGTCAACAGACATGCCCCACTCTATCCTAGAGTGAAGCCAAGTATCAATGGGAAGATTAGAAATACTCCCCCAAGATATCTTCGGATCGAAGATTACGAAGGTGATTTGAAGATATTTTAGAAATCACCTTGATTTATAGAAGAATGGCTCTCTGTTTACGTTACTTATTCTATTTTATGAAGATTCGGATGGGTTTGATGGATTGTTGACTCTAACTTTCAAGGAAATTTCGAGATTATTAATTTTGAGTTCTGCTTGATAACAGTAGGGGAATTTTCTTACATGAAAGCGGATAATTCTCGGTTTTGGCTGTCGTACTTGATGGTAAATGTACTGAATTCAGTTTGAAGAAATCGGTGGAATTTATCAATAAATATATAATTTGGACGCCATTTTCGACGAAAGAATGGCTTTCTTCAGTCGGTTCTTTATCTTTTTTCTTCTTATAGTTAATATTATTACGATTATTCAAATATTTATTCGTTATTTTATTTCTTCAAGGGACATTTTTCATATATATTTATCGTGACTGAACTAAAAAAAACTTAGAAAAAATGCGTTAAAATGACCTTTTTGAGTTTTGTCATATGTCAGTCGTTATGGTTTCAAATTTGTATAAATCAAATGGCTTTTTAACTGTTATTATTAACTCGTTGAAATAAAAACAACCTTACAATTATTATTTTAATTTCCGTCGCGTTGTAACCCTAAAGTAAAGAAATTCTCCCTCCCCTACTTCCATAAAAGCACGCAAATAATCTTTTATGTTCAAGAATGATTTTACCTACGTGTTATAAAACAAAAGTTCTTGATTGTGTATACTCTAAAAATACTCTAAAAGCAACCGAAGTCATTACTGTAAAAGTTTATCACTGTTGCGTTTTTATTTATTAATTTTAATTCAATTAAACTATTTCGTGAAAGATAATTGCCCTAAATTATCGAAGTCAATTCTTCATTTATTTATTCACTATTTCAGAGCCAAATTATTCATTTATTTATCTAGCGGCCTTCCGCAACCAGCATGTTCGCCAAAATACTGATTGTGCTCAGGTTCAGTTGAAACTTTTGCTTTGAATTTGATATTCATGGTTCATTTTAAGATCGTAATTTTAAAATAATAATACACATTTAAGTCGTATTTTTTAGTAGCTTTGCAATTGTTTTTGTATTGTCTGTATGTACGTCTCGAATGCAATCCTATAACTGTCCGTGCCATCTACCATCTAATTGCACGCGTTGTCGGCACCATCTTCATTATCTCATTTCTCATACGAAATAAGCATTTGATTTCAACATAAAAGATAGTTTTGTCTAACAGCACGAGAGCTGAATTAAAATCAATAAAAAGATTCAAAGAATAGCACCCATAAATCTTTGAGCTTACCGTGTACATTTCCTAATATCTTAGAGGATTTTGTTTACAGATTTCTCACACACAAAAAAAATTAAGAAATGAAAATAATATTAATTGCAGTACAACCTTAGCTTTGAGTAGTGGAAGAGAAAGACGCAATAAATATTTGTATTAATAATACAAAAGGTTTAAATTTTATAGGAACAATGGACTATATTGCTCCAAATTATGCATAAAAATAATTTTTTTAAAAATTAGGGGAAAACTGGATAACAATTTAAATGGTATCATTAAAAAGAAAATCTTCTGAATTTTAAAAGTGACGGAAAAACTATTTCTGAATAATAATATTTTCGAAAACTATGGGCCAAAAACGTAAAACTTTTGCTTCACTTTTAATTTACTAAAAATATAATTTTATTTTAGAAAAATTCTCTCAAAATTGCAAATTCTTAACCTTCAAACTACATTTGTGCTGATATTGATAATCCCACTCGAACGATTTGACCTGTAGAGCGTTAAGGCACGTACACATAGGAACTAATCTCTCGTCTGTTATTCAACCTTAATTTAAGATGAAACTACCACAGCATAGAAATTATGAGTTAAACCAATTTTACTTCCTGAATTGTAATTTAACTGATTAGCGTGTTTTATTTCTTTCTGAGACCTCGAAACCAGATTACTCATAATTAATTCCAAGGAGATTAAGCATGTATTTGTCCAAATTCTACAAATATCAATCACAAATTCATTCACCAAATCCGTTTATTTTACACTTTTCGCTTCTTGAAACTTTTCAAAATTCTTGCTATAACTCAGAAAAGTTGTTAGAGTGCGCTGAAGGAAAGTCCCCTTTAAGAAAAACAAAGGAAATAACCATCGGTGATAATGAAGCTCGAATCATGTTTATTGAAGAGTCAATAAATGCGACAAGAAATATTTCTTTGTCCAGTCACGGCAGCAGTCGGATATTAGAACATATCTTGAAACCCTGCCGAAGTAAATTTTCTTCTTGCTGTTTTAGACGGATGAAATTAAAAAATTAAGAATTAATACTATTCAACGGTTCAATTAGTAGCCAAGTAAAGAAAAAACATTCGGGGATATTGTTTATTTTAGAAGTGTATTCGATGCAATTTTCTTTAAATATTGTAATAATCAACTATGAGTTTAATGGTTTTAATCATCAAATTCCGAGTTAAACTCATATTATTATCGGAAGTGAAATTAAACAAATTAATCTGCCTTATTTCTTTCTAGGGATAACAAAATCAACTAACTCATTACCTGTTCCAGGGATATTATGTAAAGATTTCCCCTAGATTCAAAGGCATCCAAACACTAAACCGTTCATATAATCCGATTCTTTTCGAATCTTGACCGCCAGAAACTTTTGGAGTTTCATGTTCTAGCACAGGAGAGTTGTTGAAGCGTGCTAGAGGAAAACTCCTCAAGAAAAGTGAAGAAAAGAATCATCGACGAAAATCAAGTCTCAATCATATTTATTCAAGAGCCAATGAATATGACGAGAGATCTTTCTTTCTTCAATGACAGTAGAAGAACAGAACATGCGTTTACTGAAGTATATGTTCTGTACGCTTTCTAGACGGATGAGATTAAAGAGTCGAATTGTTTAATTGTTAGCTAAGTGAAAAGATGCCATCAAAGGGAAAATTCGATATCTCCTTGGATTAGTATTTCCTTGGAGAGTGGCTGGACAGTTCATTTTCCGACACATTCCTTGACTATTTCAATCCGGAAGAAATGATGGCTTTAAAATGCAGCTTAATTCCCCAGTGCTAAAAGGAATAAGATTTCGGGAGGGAAATGATAAGGTATGTGTACCCGTGAGATGTGATGTTCCATTAGTGCATTAACAAACGAGAAAATGGTTTGCTATTAATGTGATTCCCTTAATGTGTATTCCCTTTCACTTGAGCATTTTATTGTATGATGGAGACCAGGGGTTCCCAACATATTTTCCCTCGCGTACCCCTTGATTATAATTTTTATTCCCTCGTACACCCCTATTATCATATCCAATCCGCCCCATAGCCATACGTCTATGCGAAGAAGTTTTTATCAATAATGTTACGGTTAGCTTAAAAGCGAAACTACTCGAAATAGAACATTTTCAGAACTTAGTTTTGGTTTTATATTTTATTCTATTTTTAAAACAGTATTAATTCAACGCCAAAGCAAATGAAACCAGTATTGTAATTATTTCGCTTTAACTTATAAGAATAGCTGAAAATTACACTTTGTAATAACCAACTATTCAAGTGGTATAGTTATTAAATAGCAAGTATTCGCTTTGAGAAACATTTTTCCATGACTTCTTTTATACCTTATATTTTCTTGTTTCTGGCATTAACAACTTTTATTTTGCTTACCCACGAATGGTTTTTTCCGTACCCCAGGTAGGAATCTCAGCTGTAGACAGTGGTTGTTTCTAGCCTTATCCTTCCAGGCAGAGCAAATGCAGCATTCTGTCACCCCTCCTTCTGCGTACGGGATCGCACTATCTTCAGAGTGAAACTTTTGTGGAGTAATGAGGATTTTTATTGTTTTGGCACGAATGAGATTAATATTTTTGTCACATATGGGGAAAAGGAAGACAAGGTAAACCCACGTGGCATTAACAGATATCAAGGATCCTTTGAACCTTAACTCCTGTCAACGCTATTAGGTGTTGTTCTAATATCATGTATTAACGCATATTTTAAAAGAATAAACATAATTATGGCTTCAGACACCAAAAATAGATGTGAATACATATTCATTGACTATGGTGGCCTCATGGCGAAATCTAGGCTTTCATTTCCGATTTCACCGAGATCTGCTGCATGTGTGTCGATGCCTGGGGTACATTAAATCTGCTATAGGTCAAATATCCTTCAGTTCTGTGATGAAATTCACGAAGGAAGTGTCCACTCGTAACCATCGTACAAAGATCAAGACAGATGCAAGTGTCACCATTGTAAATGTTGTGATTTTGCCACTTTTTGAATCGATTCAAAATTATGATGTCCGCCCCAGAAAAGCCCTCTTGAAACTTCAAAATTGTATGTTAATAAAGCTTTATTAAACCAAGTATCATTCATCGTAATCTAACCTACAATTATGAAATCGAATGTGAGTAAAATATTCTTATACTTTGGACTAAATTAAAATTGTGACAAAGTCCATTATGCTCAGTAACTTCAATGTACTGCGATAAATTCATTAGGAAAAAAATTTCTATTGAAATGTAATTCTCAACATGAAAATTATTGTCTTCTTGTTTGACGATTTCAGTAGCTAATTTTGCATTCTCAAATTAAAATAAAATGAAATTTATCATATCCATAAATAGTCAAGAACATAAAATATTGGAGTAAATATATCACGGCCATTCAAATATATATTCCTATGTAAGATTTCGAATTATAAATTATTTCGATTTAGAAGATTTTATTAGAAATGGAATGCTTTCATTTTTCATTAATTTATGCTCTGTGAAAAACGAGTTTCCCTTCAATATTAGTAGATTGACAACGCAGAAATAAAGTAAAAAAACTTACAATAATTCCTATTTATAAAATTTAATAATGTGTTTTTAGATTAGGAAGGTAGGATGGCTTTAAATACATATTGCATCAAACGATTAATGAAATAAGTTTTATGTATAATATTTTAAAGTTCTCCATTTATTCAGTGCGTGTCGTGTTACTTTTGTATTCAGTCTATGAAATCGAAATTATTCCTTACTAAAATTAGAGTTGAAAGATTTCTAAAACTAGTAAGAATGTTTCTCAACATAATTTCATTTTAAGATACAGAAGTTTGAATTGTTATTGAAGTCACTGCTCTCAAAAAAATTTCAATAAAAGAGCGTTATTTTCAGTACTCTCTTCCTCAATGTTTATTAACATCCAGGAATTTCAATCGGTTTTATTAATTATTTATATGGTTTCAACGTCACAGCCTATTTTAATTTAAACCAGACTTCCAGAAGTATTTTATTTAAGATGAAATTTGATCTTATTGTAATATATTGTATTTATTGCCTAAAGAAACAACCTTATAGCGTAAGTCTTATAGAAACATTAAACATTTCATGAGGGTTATTTTATAATTCTTAATTTCTTGAAGTCTATTCTATTCTCTCGTGATGTAATATATCTATTCTAGCCACGAGTCAGGGATTCAAAATAAAGGACAACTTTCTTTTTTTGAAGCCGCCCTGGGGCAATGAGGTATCACGCGAGCTGGAAGCCTGAATTCTCTACATTTAGCTGGAAATTCGTGGGGAGACTGTTCCAAGCCATTTGGAGCGCATCGTTCCACACCACTCCATTTATCAGCTTATCCATTTAGGTGAGTCAATCACGGAGGCTGCATGAAAACTACACAACCGTTCACTTCGTTACCTTAGAGGCACTGTGCCTACCCTTCCTTTTGCTTTCAAAATGAGAAGCTTCCCACTTTCCCTAGAGAGCCCCACGCCCTCTTCCTCCCATTTTGTGATTTTCGCTTCTGTGCTAGAGCCTCGCTCCCCTTTCCGCTTTGTCGTATTTCGGTTTTTTGACCTACTGAGCCGAATGGAAAACCGGACAGGATGAAAGTCCAAACTATTCTATCATCCGAGCCAGTTCTCATCGGATTTTCGCATTGACGACTGGGTTTGGAGCAACGCGTTCCAAAAGTGGAATGGTCTGACCATGAATGACCAGCTTTCTGGGGGAAGGTTGACTTTCTGGAGAGCTTTCAAGGAAAACTGGTTCACATTTGAAATCACTTGGAGGAAGGCGAAGAATACCTCCAGAAGTTAGCCCAATCAATTCTTTACAAGTCTACCGGATTTAATTAATGTTCGTTAAGAATTTGGCCTGAGGATGGAAGCTTCAAAAACTTTTTCCGATTTCAATTTCTTGGCAATGATATTACATTAAACTACAAGGATTCTGGCTGGTTAGAATATTGTAACAAAGAGCATTGTAATAATTTGTGTAATACATTTGGCAAGAAATTTGTTATTCATCACAGTATTTGTGAAAAAATAGAGTCAATAAATTTCTAATATAGTGCCTAGTAAATGTTTAAGACATCAGGAACCTAGAAGTGACAACTGAAATGGGCTTCATGAAATGTGTGCTCCTTGATTTAGAATATGATGAGTTGTCGTTTTAGTATTTAATTTCTTTCAGTTCGAAGATAGAGAATTTATATATTAAGGCTTTTGAAAATTTAATAGATTTTGTTAAAATATCCAACAAATTTCTGACTCTCCAAAGTACTGCGCAATTTTAATGATTCTAGGAGCCTTAAGGTAGTGGTAAGGTAATTGTCTTCGGGTCCGAAGGGTTTCAGGTTGGAAAACCGATTCCACTAAAGATCATTGTGTATTGGGCCTAATTAACGTAAAATCATACGAAGGGGTCAAACGGCATTTCGCTGGTGTGGTGCAGAATTTTGGAGAGGGGTTGTCAACTCAGAAGCCGTCCTCGTTATCTAAGATGGATTGAAAATGACGAGGACTGTCGCAAAATAGCCCTCGTGCTGCTTCAAAACGGGACGTTAATATAATTAAACTAAACTACTATTGAATTAACTTTAGTCATTGTATTACAAATTCAGTGTGAGTAATGAACCCTCTTCCCATTATTCGTTTTCAGTTTATCTTTAAATATTTGCTTATTTCCTATTTTTTTATATATATTTAGCTGTTTCCAGATGAGTCACAGCAAGCGTAATGCCAGTACAAAAAGTTAACTGGTTTGACCTCTTAACA
The DNA here is from genome assembly GCA_013235015.1 of Araneus ventricosus. Classification (NCBI taxonomy): domain Eukaryota; kingdom Metazoa; phylum Arthropoda; class Arachnida; order Araneae; family Araneidae; genus Araneus; species Araneus ventricosus. The sequence continues at coordinate 25,473 of BGPR01020013.1, forward strand.
GTCGTGCCCTTACGCCATACGTGCATCGAATTATCGCATTTTTAGTCTAATAAACTAAAATTTAATCATTAATTAACTCTATAATTTGACACAAAAATTACGTAGAATCCATAAACATCTCATTGTTTTATGCCTTATTAGATGAATGGAAACGACAGCCCCATTCCAAAACAGAAGGAGTCATTTTATTAGATAGCAAAGAAAATGAAACTGCTAAGGGGTTAATTAAAACATCCATTTGCGAGTAATTGGGAACAGCTAGCATCCAAAATTTATTACCAGCAAGCATTATATTAAATATACCTGAAATATTCCTTTGTGGTGGTGAGGGAATAAAATCATCTACTACGGAATAAACCTTGCTATAATAATAAAAATATATGCATTGGATTTCCTTAGTATAATCCATTCCACACTTCTTTTGTAATGCGTTTTCGAAAGTTGAAAATGTCTACATAAATTGACAACAAATAAATTAGAGAAATCTTTGATAAGCTCATATCATTGTGTTAGATTGCAAATATTGCATCAGGTTTTCAGGTCAGTAAAGGTAGGTGAATTATTTCAATATAGCTTAAAATGCTTATTATTGTGTTTATGATTGAGTACCCAGAATTAATTAATTGTTCAATATATATTATAATTTAAATTTTATTTCTGGGCATCTACCTTGCATCAATTTTTTTATAAATTTCCTAGCTACCTCACCCCCAACATATTTCAATTTTTAACATTTTGGTCCCCATATTATTATTTGATACTTAACACATTGATTGACAATATTGCCATTATTAAAGGAGATTTTATTAACTTGCATTTTCCACGATATAAATATTTCATATTATTCTTCATTTTCCATCTATGCTTTAGCAAACTGTGTGTAAGGTGAAATCTAGAAATACATGATATAATTCCTATTTACTTGAAAGGCAATTTCTTCGCATTATTAATTATAATTTCTTAAGATTACCCAACAGTAATAAATTCAATTAATCCTTTAATGGCATGTAAGATATTATTTTTCATACAACGTTTCAAAATCTGTAAATAATTATGATTCTGTTTTATCTTTTTATCTCACTGGGTTATCGAAAAAAATGCTTCTATCGATTCCAAAACTTGATAACTCCTAGTTTAAAATTGTCTTCTTTTATTGTAAGCATATGGCCAGTTACCAGAGAGAACTCTGTACTGGAGCAGTATTGATAAAGAAGATTACAAGACTTACCCAAGATAGCAGTGTTTCCGAAACAACAAATTGAAATGTGAGAATATTCTCACGGATCAAGGAACTACCTATTCAAGTGATATCAATCCTTGACATGAAAAAATGAAATGTGTCTATCGAAGTTGAACTGACCAGATGGGGATACACAACATCCGAAAGATTACACAGAGCTCTTGAACATCCAAAATCTGAAAATACTCAGTAATTGTCTTCTACGAATAATAGCAAATGTATGTCTGTCTATGTGTCTGCTGGAGCTCTACAGGATTGATCTCTGGACCAAGATCTACCAAATTTAAGACATATAAACTTTTATGGGTATGAACGTTCACCTCGATGCAATTTTTTTGGAAATTATAATTAGAATTTTAGCTAATTTAAAAAAAAATGAAGTAGAAGTTTGGAGTTTTTCGTCGATAAATTTCAGAAATATTTTCTAAGAAAAAATGATATTTATGCTGTCTCAAAATTTATTAAAAATTACCTTCAATATTATATCAATTTAATTGCCATCCATTTTTCAACTAATTTTAATATTTTTTCAAAAATATTTTTTATGAATAATTTAGAAAAGTACTTTTTGTTGCTACTATAAAATTCAGTCCATGTTTATTCTTTTTAGAAATATTTAACTGCGTGTTTCTCTTCCATTGTTGAAAGCTAAAGTTATATCCTATTTGATTATACTTCCTTTCTCATTTTATCACTTTTTCTATGAAAGCTAAAGTAATATCCTATTGGATTATACTTCCTTTCTCATTTTATCACTTTTTCTATGAAATCTGTAAGCAATGCCCTCTAAGAATACGAGTTCCAGTAAGCTCAAAGATTATATTTAGTAACCTTTAATTCTTCTTACTGGCAGGTTTTGCTTCAACTAACATGTTGCTGAGCGTAAAAAGTGCCAGGCAAGTGAAATTAAATATAATCAACATACCAACTTTTGCCACACTTCCGAATTTAAAACGCTGTAGTCGTCTTAAAAATGTTATACTACGTAGCTATGTTTCGATTTTCGTCATGGTGCTGGTCTGCGACTACTAATTTCTGACTCGTTGGAAGGACAGAAGTTGTATTTAATAAAAGTATAGCATTTATCCTTCAATGTCATAATCGAATCTTTTTCTGCAGCTTCATACAATTGAAGCGCAGAGTCCACCTTTAAGTTCCACAGTATCAGCATAAATGTACAAGAGAAGTCGACACAAAGGTTCAGAATCTGCACCTGTGACGTGCACACTTTTATCATTCGCTTCTTTCATGTCAGTACAGAGCATGCGTTTGGATTCAGAAGACTCGGCATTGAGGATATTCTTAGGAACCAGAAATGTGGGAGTGGTTGTACGAAGCATCATACATTTGATATATTTTACGATCAAAGTCATAAATTTGATAATATTTACAATTAAATGAACCTCATGAAGTTTAATGTATTCCTCACTAACTTCTGTCATGCACTGGAATTTAAAACTCTGTAGTAGCTGCAGTTTCATAAGATAAAGATACATTAATTTATTACAGTAATAATTTAAATTAAACATTTAATTGCATGTGCTATGTTGTTTTCCATAGTTCGAAATCTATAAATAATTATGATTCTATTTTATCTGTTTTCAATTTTAGCAGCTATTATAGAAAAGATCAAAAGCAGTTCTTTGGCGTAATAACATTAAATTATACAAACGTTGTTACTTCAATTCTCATTAAATTCATGTAT
>BGPR01020014.1:0-27700 GCA_013235015.1 Araneus ventricosus
TCATTTTCATTTGGAATTAAACTTAATATTGATTAAATCTATTATCATATATCTGTTTCAATACCATTAGGCTGACGAAAAATTCAGTTTATGAATGGTAGTATTTTGAATTTTTATAAACGATTTTCAATGAGTCAATTTATGCTCACTCGAAACACTTCAAATATACCACGCCAACTTAATGCTTGAATTTACTGCATATTTTGTCATAGGAAAATCGGAAGACAACATGCGGTTCGATGATATCCTCAGTTACTTTCATTATGTGACTGTAACTTCACATCTGACACCATTCTTTGCAATCATTATTCAAAATTTAAAAATCATAAAATTCCTAATTTTAAACTACTTTCTATTAGCACGCCTGTATCTTTTTTAAGAGTGGAAAATTTTCCCTTCATCACTATTAAAGAAAACTTTGTAAATACTATTGAGATAAATGATTTTTAAACCATTTCTAACATTTGAGACTTCAGCGTCCAGTTCACTTCTGTGGCTAAACCGAATGCATTTCAATGTTTCTTTTTTACTTTGCTTATGAAGTCAATATGCATTACCAAACTTCTAAATAATTTTCAACAGGCATATACCACCAGTTAGTCGGATTTTGAAGTCAAAAAGTCGTCATTTTGAAGATTTTGATTTTTTTTTCCCCTTTGATTTATTTTTGAGGTAATGCAAGGAATCAGAAAGTGATTTTTATTTTTTGGTATTTTGTTATATTTTAAAAATTTTTAATATTTGTATAAAAAAAGTTTTAAAAAATAATTTTTTCGGTTTTTTTTTTTAAATTGCAAAAAAAAAAATTGAAAAAAATAAAACCAAAAAGAATCTGTTTTTTCTGATATAATTCTACTTCACAGTTCACTTAATCTTTGTGTTCTAAATACGATTTAATAGAAATTTATGCTTTAAATCAATTTGGGCGTTAAAGGGTTAATCTTATTAACTTAAAAAATACGCAATTTTTAGAGACTGTAACTTTTTATTCGGTTTGATTAGAAATATATTTATTATAATTTTCATATATTATTGTTGCTTATTTTTAAATATTATTACTTTATATCTTATTAAATTATAATATCTTTTTCACCGAGACTCTGTTAACAAGCGCAGTACACATTTTTCCGCCAGCTGATAAAGACTCGTGTGCCGCTGCTGATTAAAGGTTAGAAATTCGAGCACCCCCAGACGTTGCGAAATGAGGTCCAATCAAACTTTGTTCCAACTTCTTTCGTTTCGGAGAGAGTCTAACAGCTTTTATCGTAGATGCGTATCAACCTGCAAATCCCAAGCCCACGTAACCCTAGATTACCTGCATTTAGGATTTGCCCCACTGACCTAAATAACAAATGGATTAATTACGTGATTACCTTTCTTTAGTCAACGGATGGAGACTGCATCTTGATATCCGACTCGGATTGTATCCAATAAAATTCTCGTTTCTCAGTTCTTTATACTTATTGTATTCTGTACGTTTTGTTTTCCGGCATTTAGATCGAAAATTTCTTAACCTTTGAATTCCAAGTGTTCAATTTAAGCAAATTACACAATTTTGTCTTATAAAAATATTGAGAATAAAACTGAAGCTTTACTACCTGTTCTTGCCAATATAAAATAATAAAATATTAAAATAAATTAAAAAATAAATATTAAATATTTATTAAATCAAGTATAAAAATATTAAATTTTTATTAACATATTAAAATTTTTATCAAATCAATTTACAATATATAGATGGCAGCCTGAGTGCTGATGAAAAAATAAAAAATAAACTAATGTTTTTCACTCGAGGTTGCATCTTTTTAGCTTTGTTTGTACGCTTGAAAATACCATATTTTATTCTACTGTGTGTAGGAAATTCCCTATCAGTTTTATTATTTGTTAAAATTCATCTGTGTTTGATATGATAGAATTCTACCAAGAGAATTTTTTCTGAAATAAAGCTAATCGTTTTCAGTTGGTAATAAACTGTTTCTAGCCATAAACCATATTTAAAACAAAATAGGAATTTTTTAAAGTATTTTTCCCGTGATTTATTCAAGAAAAGAAAGTCAAAAACATTTTAAAATGAATTTTTAAAAATTCGGGCTTTTAAGGGTTAAAATGTGAATTTTTTACTGATGAATCGATCTGGAATTTCCATATTCAAAAAATTCTATGGTTTAAAATAAATATAATTCCAGCGTTTAAATCTATTAGTTGTGTTGCGTGAAACTCATCTATTAGTTGTGTTTTTGAAATATGGTTATGCATTTCTTGAAAAAATTTTTACTTAATAGGAGGATCAAAATAAAATAAAAAAATTATTACAAAACTGTTTTATTAAGGTACTAAAAGGCAGAAAATAATTTTCTTATCAAAAACTTGAAGGTAAAACAAAATTCTGAAATCTTGAGGCACTGAAAGCTATACTCTAAGTACATTTAAAATTTTAATCACATTTAAGACATATTTTTAGATTTTAATAAATGTTTCGTAATTTCCTTTTTCATTATGGTTTAAATTCGATATAATGCTGTCTCATGCTCTTACAATTATTTTTCGACGTTCAGATTTAAATAAAAACATTATATTCTACTTTTTAGAATACTCATAAAAGATTGTTTTAAAAGCCGGATTTATTCCTATTATTTTTCTTTTGAATCTATAACATATTTCATAATTCTATATTATAAATATTATGAATTTTATAATATAGTTCATGATAATTCAACAGATGGCTCCTCTCATATGGAATAAAATTTAAACAAAAATTAATCAATTTACCGATAACTAATGCCTAATATTAAAACTAGAATAATATACTGCACGAAATTTCAGATCTCTAGTACATCAGGATGCGAGTGAAGGATCGATTACAAAAATTCGATCTCTGAAAGTATAGAATTTACGAACATATAAAAAGTTAAGTTAAATAAAAAGCGTCTAAAAAACCATGTATTTTTACTTATTTATTGAGTTTGTTCCAAATATTGTACTGTATAAAGCGTTGTAAAATATGAATAAATTTAAGTACATTCATTTACAAATCAGAAGTACAGAGGGTGTTTACACATTTTTAGAGCGATTTCGATAAAGAATTTTTAAAAAGTAAATGTTTTGGTATAAAAATTTCTGGCAACAGCTTATTTGAAATGAGAAATATCGTCTGCTACTTTTAAAATTATTCTTCTTTCAAAATATCGCATGTAAACAATAGAGTTCATTAAACATCGATAGTATCTATAGTTTTCTCCCTGGCAATACTATCGATAGACCCATTTTCAGTCGATAACTTAGAAACTATCGATAGTTCCAGTCGATTATTTCAGTCGATAGTTTTGAAACTATCGATAGTTTTAAAACTATCGACTGAAAATGCGCCTATCGATAGTGTTGCCCAGGAGAAAACTGTGGATACTATCGATAATTTTGAGAAAGTGGATACTATCGATTGTTTCAGACGGTAGTTGCGAAAACCCGATACTATCGACTTGGCTTCGATAGTATCGATAGTCTGTCGATGTTTAAGGAACACTAGTAAACAAGCTGTGGATTGAAGGATATGTTTTTGCGCTTTCCGAAGAGAAATATTATTATTCCATAGTTGAGAAACGTTGTGAAATGCATGTTATTAAATTTCTAATTAAATAAGTAACGCGACATGATCAAAATAAGCAACATAATTAATCGTAAAGGAAAAAACCGTCAATCATTAGTTCTACATGGAAAGAAGACTCCAAACGAATACCCGAAAAAGGTACGTACTGTTTCATATATTTCTAAAGGGAAATTGCTGCTAACAAGAGAAAATCCGCCGACGCAGAAATCAATTGCAAAGTCTTTAATACTTCTGTAGAAACAATAAATAAAATCTGAAAAAATATAATGTTTACCTGTTTTTGCCGAGAATGTGTGGCAAAATATGTGGCTCAACACAGAACAGTTTGTAGACAACTGCATTCCTCGAAAAAATGAAGACATACAGGTACTGCATATATACCTTTTCAACATATTCCTACGAAGTCTCCTGACGTTTCACCTATGGACTATTGTGCCTTTGGTCTATCGAAAAGAGCTCTTTCTAAGCACAAACCCACCACGATTGATGGATTCTTTAAAATATTGGAAGAGGAATGCAAATCAATACCCCTGCAAATTTTGCGAAGAGCCCTTCGATCATGGAAGTCACGATTCAGACTTATAGTCCAGGAAAAAGGATATCAGATAGAACATTTAAAAAATAGTCTTTACATTTTAAACATTAATTAAATGGCCGCTAAATCGTTCTAAAAATGTGTAAACACCCTCTGTAGATGGTTTCGTTAGAAAAAGATATTTACAGCTATTTAAACATTATCTGTATCATCTTTTTTTGTTGTTTTTTTAAAGTTTTAGTTAAAAATTTTTATTTTTTAAATTTATTCTAATTTTTCTAGTTAATTGTTTCAAATCTCTATCCTTATTAAAATATTCTCAGCAAATAAAATTTAGTTACAACTGAGTTAGAGCAATTCCATCCATATATTCTTGAGTCATTTGAATCCAAATCAAGCGCATTCCTGAAAATGAAAGCTAGTGTTGAATGGTTAGTTTTTATTTGATAGTTTTGTTGATGAATTTACTCTAACCGAAAGTAATTTCCATTTCTATTCTTAATTTTTCATCCCATGTTGCTAATTTTATTAGATAGTTGCAAATACATGTCAGTTTAGAATCAGTCGATATTTTAGTTCCTGAAACTTTATTCATTTTTAAAGCGAAAGGGCTTTTCCTTCAAGAACTTAATGACGCGTCAGCTAATTCATTTGAAAATTCTTCACAAAAGTGTTTCGTTTCTTTGTTATTTTGATAGCATGTCAGACGTGAAACGCAAGTTAAAATATCCACTTTTCAAAGAATTCGTCAAGTAAGTATTAAGTTGAATCAAACTAGATGCCTGCTTCGTTTAACTGTTGGTTGTCTAACTAAGAATTTTGGATTCAAGATCGGATGATCATGCTTCCGTCGTTCATAAAATCCTAGCTCACTTTAAATCATGATGATTTAATTCTGATCAGATGCCCTCACTTTAGTGTAGAAGTTTGAAGATTGGGTCGTCGACGATTTTTGACGTTTAAAAGAGTTATCCATCTTCAGTACCCCTAGTATAATTTTCAAACAGAACGTAAATCTAACGAGTAAAATACATTGCATAATTAGACCTAACATTAGTTTCTTGATTATACAAGGTGATCATAAATTATTGGACCCATTTAAAAAATTAATAAAAAAAACTAATAATGTTAGAATTTCGTTTTTTCTTTTAAATGAGAGAGCAAATAAAAAAAGTTTTTTCAGACTGGTGGCGCTCCATTAAGGCGATCTAAATTTTCTACAGCGAAAGATTTCCATACGCAATGGCTACCGATCACAGCAAGCCGATGCGCGTTTTCTGGTTTCATTTTTTAGTTTTTCTTGCATATCTCGAAGATTGTTCAGTTTTCGAATTACAATTGATTTAACAAATTAAAGAATGTAAATCCCCTACAAATACATTTTTTTTTTATTTTTCTTCTAGCTTTTTAAGTTTCACAGATAATGGCTCTGAAAAATGGGAGATGTCCAATAATTCACGACCGCCGTAACGGTGCGTTACCTGTCTGAACAAAAAACTTTTTAAAATGAGCTTTCGTTTTAAAAAAACGCACTTGTAACAATATTAATTTTTTTAATTAATTTTTTAAATGTTTCCAATAATTTATTACCACTTTATATTTTGTCATTTTTGCAGCATTGACAGTGTTTGTCAATGCGGTAAACACTGCACTGAAAAAGTTTGCAGATGATTGCTTTAACATGTGTTAAAGGTCTTATTTTTCTTTCCATGAATGAATATTTATTTATGTTTGTCAAAACTAGTAGTTTTAATACATTAATGCCGAGTGTCCTCATTTGAAGACAGTTATATTTGCACTACCGTGGCTAAACAGATTGCATTCTATTGTTTCTTTTTTTGGTTTCTCTAACAATTCGGTACGTATTCCTAAACTTCTAAACAATTTTCAACTGACGTTTACCTTTAATTAGCCAGATTTTGAAGTCAAATTGTGGTCATTTTGGGTTTTTTTGTTTGTTTATTCCTTTGATTTATTTTTGAGTTAAGGCAAGAAATTCGAAATGAATCATTAATTTTTGATGCTTTGCTATAATTTAAAAATATTTTTATATTTTTATAAAAAAAGTTTTTAAAATGCTTTTCAACCGATTTTTCGATTATTTTTCTGAAAAAATTTAAAAAAGGAACAAAAAACATTTTTTTTAAATTTAATTTTACTTCATAGTTATCTTGATATTGATATTTTAAACGGAATTTTACTGCAATTTATGCTTTAAATTTATTAGAGCTTTAGAGAGTTAAGTTAAAATTTGTTGGACTTTGATGGAATTTATGCATCCATTGGCTTATGCATCTTTTCATGCGTCAATAGTGTTTGCTTTGGTACAAACAGTCGGGAGTATTCTCCCTTGGCTTCCTTGTATGCTTACACTATACGGAGAATTTAGTGCTTAGCTTCGTAGTATAGCAAATAGAATTGAATATGAATATTGGGCGTCTTTCCGTTTACCGATTATGGACAAAATTTGATGTATAATTTTAGTGTTAGAATCACAAATTGAATTTCATTTGTTGTGATTATTGTGATTTTGAATTTTTGTGTTCACATACATATGTACCGACAAACAGGCAGACTGTCTACCCTTTTACAGATTTAGTCCAAAATTAGATACAGAACTAAAATTTTGAAATAAGGCTCATATACTAAAATTCTACCATCCATCTACCTTAATACGTTTTTGTGCTAATGCTTTCATATTTTCCCAATGACCGACAAACAGTCAATCCTTTGACGGATTTGGTGCAAACTTTGATACAAATTTACAATTTTTACAGTAAACCCATACCAAATTTTATCCTTCTCCTTGCGGTTTTCGGTTATCTAATTCACATTTCAAAAATTACCCATTTCCAAAATTAATGAAAAAACTAACAATGCTAAAACTCCGGGTTTTTTTATAAATGAGAGAGCAAATAAAAAAGTCTCTTTTAGATAGATGGCGTACCATTACGGTGTTCTAAATTTGCTACAGCGATAGATTTCCATTTGCAATGGCTACCGATCAGCAGAAGCCGATGCGCGTTTCCTGGTTGTTGTTTTTTTTTAGTTTTTCGTGAATGTCTCGAAAACTATTCAGTTTTCGAAGCGCGGTTTATTTAACAAATTAAAGAGCGTAAAATTATCTTTAAATAATGCTTTTATTTTTCTTCTAGCTTTAATAGTCTCGCAGCTAATGGATCTCAGAAATGGGAGATGTCCAATAATTCACGACCACTTAGACCGCTGTAACAGCGCGTTACGTATCTGAAAATAATTTTAAATGCGCTCTCATTTTTTAAAAACCGTAGTTGTAAGATTATTACTTCTTTTAATAATTTTTGAAATGGGTCCAATAATTTATGACCACCCTGTATATCCATTTAATATGATAGAGTACTACCTCGTTATGAAGCTACTCTATACGCATCCATTATTTAAGAAGTGAAAACTGTAACAGAAACTCATCGTCGTTGAAGTGCAATCTTGTTTTATACACAGATTCTATTTCCCTTGTGTCTTTCTCTTCAAATGTAACTTGTACCCAGTAAAGCACTCTGACAGAAGGAAATTCTTTTAGTTCCAACAGATTCTGATGACAGCTGTGATGCAACGGGAACGGTAACGAAGTTAGAGGAAAGCAACCGGAAATGTAGTGGAAGACGGAGAGAATATTTAATATATCCCTCTTCAACACACTTAATCTCAAATGCAAAATTTCGTAATATATTCTGATCTATTTCTAATTACTCAGCAGACAATTGCTATTAGAGAAGGTGGCCAACAGAACGCATATTCGTTGCTATAAATGTTCATTAAAATAAAAGTTCTTTATCTGAAATTTTTTTTCAGATAATGAAGGTTCTTGCAGACCTAATGGTTCTTATACGGAACTTACAAAGTAAATGGCGTTCCTTCTCCAATCTATTTTAAATCTATCAAGCCAAACTTTTATAGGCGATAATAAATATCAGTAGAAACTAAATTATAACGATACTGAACGGTTCTTTTTCCCACATTCTAATATTGAAATTCTAGAGGAACTCTGAAAGCGGTTAATGCCATGGTGAAATGAGAATTTATTTAGGCTATGATGGTCGGCTCATCATGGGTTCGTGATCCAATTCCATCGAAGACCCATCGTGAATTTTGGCCTGATACGCGTTAAGACTGTGCTATGTTAAAACGTGTTGACATGGAAATTTCGAGTTGGAGTGCCGGCTAAAGTGTCGTGCTCATATAGTATCTTATAGCTTCAAAACGTGACGTTGGTTCAGCATAATGCATTATAGTTCTGAAAGACGAAAAGTTTGCTCTTAAATTTGTACTGTGATTGAATAATCTCCATACAATTTCTTTTTACGATAATATCTTTTTTTCATATGATAAAACCATACCCAATAATATTATAGAAGATATTTTTGTTTTATTTACATGAAAAATTACTTGTCACAAGCTGTCGTAAAACTTTTATAGGGATATAAAAGCGCATCATTTTGCATCACAGAAGAATTATTTCTATCTAGTTCATATCACACAAAAGTTTCCGAAGAAACGTTCGCAACTGATAATACAGTTTTCTTTAGACCTCCTTCTGGCATGATGTACATTTAGTTTGCATAATGTCATTTTAAGAAAAACTACGACTCTGTATAAGGACTATTTTCTGAAAATTAAATGTATAAGATTAGGACATTACTGCTATACATTTAATTTTCATAAAATGGTCATTAAAACAAGATATAATAACAAAATAAGAAAAGTTTTGACTGAGATAGAGGTAAAAATACAATAATATTAACAAAAACGATCCATTAAATATTATATTAACAGAGAACAATTTTCATTAAACAAAGTCGTATTTAGAATTCGTAGTTAGAATTTATAGAAGAGCAGGATGGATCTCGGCTATAGATTGATTGTGTTATAAGATTACGAAGTCGAGTTCCGTATAAAATGAGTGTATTCTGTTTGAAACAACTTTAAAAAAATATTACATTACTTTATGACTATTAATATTTTGAACACATTATATAATTACCTTCTATCAAACTGATCAAATTAAGTAGTTTCCCTGCTTTGTGTCTAACTCCTAATATGATTGGAGATAGCTGTGGTCTGTTAGTAGAGACTTTCTTGATTCGAGAATCGGAGATTTGATTCTAGGTACCAACAAATATTCTCCATTACGTGATTCTAATGCACATTAAATCCTCTATTGAGAGTCATATTTCTTCATGTTGGTGTGGTGTGGAGGTTTCGAAAACGGCGTACCGACTCGTACCGTTCTCGTGATCACCACGTCTTGAATATGGGATTCGGTCCCAGTATAGTTTTTATGTAAATTCAAAACGGGAATAATCTAATTCAACTGAACTAAAACTGATATTGTTTATATTATTAGTATTAAGACTTTTATTGATATGATAATTCCACAAAGTATGAAAGAATAAACTGAAAATAAAAACAGTTTTAAAAAACTCTCCATTTCGAGGTGAAACAAAAATTTAGCTTAAAAGAAGATCTTCTTATATTAGATTAGCTTTCTTACATCTCCTTCCCAATTGAAGTGAAGAATGAAAAAAAGTCCCTTGAAGTGTTCGAATAATGAACTGTTCTGTCTTGACTGAAATCCCTTCTGAAAACTTTATTTCATGTAAAGCTATCCAATCACTCTTTCCACTTTTTTTTCTTCATCACATTCTTTTTCTTATTCTTTCGATTTCTAAATGAAGTGAAGAACTAAGCAAGACGATTTTTTTCTGTTCTTTTTTGATGAATAGACGAGGGCAGGTTGGAGAGAAAGCTCGCGAAGGTGTAAAAGTGTTTTTATCGTCCCGATAAAGATTTTACGACTGGCATAAAAAGAATGAAAGGGAAAACTTCAGATATCAATATTTCGTCAGCTAGTTAGGTAATGAAAATATACGAGGCTCTTGTTATTTAACGTAAAACTAAATCCCACTTTTCCTAGTACCTTGTTTATAGAGTAAATTAGCCATAAATCTTTATTCGGTGAAAGAACAAATTATTTTCAGCTGGAAATAAGATTTTTAATAACTTAAATCGTTCTATTGAGTACTTGTGAATGTTTACGCAAGTTCATAGCTAGGCTTAATGCGACTAACTGCATTAAGCGACGTTGCTCATTTATTGCGTATCAATGAAGTCCCTGTAAATTAAGTACAGAAGTGGACAAAGTTGCAAACGTCGTTTAGTAAAAGTATGGTTCTGGAGTTTGCTAGCCTATAACATCTCTTTCTAGAGTAATTGCATAAAACTGCATTTCGATAATAAGAAAACTTACTCAAAAATGCAATGCCATTACTTTTATGACGTCAGTTTTTGCGTTGGTCGCCTAGTGAGTTAAGGCAAGGCACAGTTGAAAAATTCGAATAAGACGAAAAAGATCACGGGTTCTATCCTAGCTGTACTTTTATCCAGAATTATTCGAAAATTGGTAGACCAATATGCGTTTTAGCAACGAATTTCTAGCTGCTGCTTGGCTTTTAGACATTTTCCTGATTTTTTCCTCCGAAAGAAACACAAAAGTAGGTCAGTTTCCACTGAAAGGCCTCCAGGAAGACAACCTAACCCAATAGGAGCTGATTCAGACTTCCACATCAAATACTACCTAGATGTTCTTGGTGGCTTTGACCAAGCGAAGCTGACACAATTCTCACGAGTTCTAGGCCCATGGACTTGGTTAATTACGCTAGACCAAGTGATATTAGCTAACAATAATTTATGAGAACAGTAAATATAAAGAAGAAAAGCGAACTACATAAAAAAATTGAGATTTGCATCATGCCTAATGTAAGAATACGTCCCGTTCTCGGGACGCCCAAGTGTCCCGTTTTCAGAAAGAGAGCAACTCACGATAATAATTTCAAACAAGAAGAGGCCAAAAATCAAAAAACTCCTACGGTAATGTCTAGTAGCCCGGCGATGACGGAGCATGCTCTATACTTGTCACACATATGTAAGTTGGTCAGAATTCTGCTATCTAACACTTAGTTGTAACTACATTACACCGCATGAAGTGACAGAATGAAACACTGGGAATAGTTTAAGCGAAAGTCGTTGGGTTTAACTGCCCAAACAATTTCACGCCAATAATTTTAATCGTACGAACTTTCGTATAATTATTCAATATATTTTATGTCTACCCGGCACTAATGCCTCCGTGTAAAGGATCTTTTTTTCTTGTGGCTAAGTTGTAGACGAGCTAGAAAACACAATTGCAAGTCGCAATTTATAAAGCAACGTTAATTACTGAAGTTAATTTTAAGAAATCCCGCCAAGAATTTCATTCTTTTCTGAAATCTACACCAAATATACTGAAGCAAAACTTTGCTCTTCAGAAAAATGCAAGATCATATGAATTATTTATTTTCATGTTTCTTTTCATTAATAAATAAGAACTGAAGAAATTTGTGTTTTCTTGAATTCACATATTCCCTAAAAATTAAAAAAAAATGTCCCGTTTTGAGGGAAAAATAAATGGTCACTTTAATCATCCCTCAAATTTCCAGTTAATGGTAACAGCAATTACCATTGGGTAATTTCAGAGTTAATTACAACATTACAACAATTATAAACCCATGAATGGAATGGAACAAATTTCCTTTTAATTCTGTAACTGTTATAATGCCATTACAATTAAATATCCTTTTAAATAGATATTTTTTGCTGTCTTTCTTCCGTTGAGGAAAGTTGTTGTTGGCTCCATATGTTTGCTATTGGCAAAAGTTCCTAGCTGTATCTGTGTGCTGGTTTTAGCACTGAAACTTTTTTGTCTTGGAGCAATTAAATTCAATGTCATGGATTTTAATCATGCTAAGGTATAAATGTATTTATTACTTTGAGAATAAATGGGAAAGTAATAAGAAATTAGAAGAATCTGCTTAGTCGCTTGGCTCATGAATTATACAGAACAAAAAAGTAATATTTGTTAATTTTGATTAAATAGTAGCGGATGTAAGGCAAAATATGCTGGCATATCTAGAACTCCGCCAACCTAAGGTTTTTATTTTATTTTATTTTATTCTTCAATATCCTCAGAATACTGCTAAACAATAGCAATAATTTTCTATTTGTATTTATGCGATAATGAATTTAAAAAACGGAAAAAGCAGCAAATACCGTGTAATTCTCTATTTTAAACAAATTTGGCTGCATTTATGGTGGAATGGAATCTCCCTCTCCGAAAATCTCATATTCAAATCCTTGTGTTAGTTCTTCACAGCTAGTAATTGTTTTGCACGAAATATGTTTCTATAATTAGTAGCTGTAATTTTTCGTATTTCCTGGTATTTTATACGATTAACATACTTAAATATAATTTTGAATTATACCTCTTTTTTACACTTTATCAACACAAAAACAATCTGATAATTTTTTGCATCTGTTGAAAGGTAAGCTTATTCATATCGCGGTAATAATCTTTAAAAATGCTTTATTAAAAATATTTCTAAACTACTGATTATTTGAATATTTGTAATCACAATCTTACATTCTTCCGTACCTCTCTTTCTAGTTTCATAAATATGGCATTTAAATCATCTTTATCTATGTTTTCTGTTGAGAAATTCTCAATTTCTTCCAATGAATTCACCAGCGCTTCTCCATTAAACAGTATTAGAGAAGATTAAACAAACATTACAACTTCCATTCAAAACCATTAAAGTGCAGAAAAGTTAATTCTGACATTAAATTTAAATACAATGGAAGCTCTTTAGTACGCCTTCTTACCTTAGTCTAATTTAAACCCTTCGTTTATTTCATTGCTAAAAAAAATCTTTATAAGTTCACATAACTTCGACATAACATTCTATAGTGCTGTGACGATAAAAACCCGAGGTCCAGTTGATTTCGTGTGTTCCTTTTGTTTTTTGCAAATAAATAGTCCTTTTTACTTTTAATTATTTATTTTGACGATCACGAATACCACACAAACACATCTGGCTACACAACATTTAGAAAATCATTTTAAATCGTCCAATTCACCGATTTCATCTTCAGACCCCTCTCATCTATGTTTTATTCAGACTGACTGAATTTCCCATCGGATAGGGAAGATGCGCACTAAAAAATTCCATTTCTAGAGATTACTGTGGCCCAAGTTGCCACAAGTGCATCCGACGCTTTAAGCTATAATAGAAAATAATTTTCTATTATGAGAAAAGAAGAAAGACATAAATTAAATTTGCAGTAATTTAATTAGAATCCAAAATCAAACATGACAATCGGAATTAGCATTTTTAAAAAACCAAATTAAAATTTGAACATTTCATTGCAAACTTCCCTAAACAGAAAGAAAAACCAAAAAGAACACTGCAATGAAAATAATCATTTTAATTTATATCTATTGTAATAAAATATTCTACGATATCACAAAATATTCAGTAATGATAATTACCTTTGTAAAATGTTCTGGGTAACAATTCCAAATGAAAAAATATCTATATATGGTAACTCAAGATGGGTTATTGAAATGGAAGTGTAATTATCATTAAGTTTTGTTCAATTGTATAAAAAAGTTGGGAATTTTTTAAGATGTTAAAATATTTTAAAATCTATTAATATTGTCTGAAATTATAAGTATAATATTATATCAAACTGATTATCAAATCCTTCTGAAAAGTAGACACATACCATACAATATACACGGCTAAATTAAGAGGTTTTCGCATTATGAACCAATGTTCGATTGTATGTCGTTTAAGAGTGGTTTCTTGAAGGACTTACTAAAGATGTTTCACTCTATTTCATTTTATTAGAAATTAATAAATAATTTTTAAATATCTTTTCTAATACTACTAATTTCTGAGTTGCCAAGTCACCACTCCATAGAGGACTATGGTTTTGTTTAACACGTTCACGCCGACGCTGCAATTCATGTTCCTCTTCCGTGGGCGGCTACTCTAAGAGCATTTTGCTTTAACGGGCGGCACCGAACTCAAGAGAAAAATTAAATTTTGCCGCAATGATAACCATTGTTGTTCTTTATTTTTTACCACTATAGCTGTAATATGTTTATAATATTGAATTAAAATAAAATAAATCCTTCTTTTTCAATTAATATAGGTTAAATTTCCATTATTTTAATTTTCATCTATATGGAAATTTTTTCTAGTTACTAAACGAACTAAATTGTTGGTGGTGCGCACCGCCTGATGAAACATTCAAGTGCGAGCCCAGGTGGTACGCGCCGGCGTGAACGTGTTAACCAAAAAAGAAATTGAAAAAATCACTTCTTCTTAAATCTGTTTGTCACTGCATATCGTCAGTGTTATATCAGAAGGTCGGAAGTCCAAATTTACCAAAACTTTTTATTGGTGAATAAAACTTGCATAGGGTAGCTATATGTGCCGTCAGATTATTGTATGTGATATGTGATTGTTGCAGGCTGTCACAAAATGCCATGTCGCTAGTGGTTTCAGCTGTTGCATCATAATTTCGTATGTTTTGTTGTGTATGGTTTCGAACATACGACATTCTGATATAACAGCAGCGACTATATAAGTTTCGGGAATAAAAGAACCGAGGAGAAATATAGTGAAAAAGTATTCATCTGTCGAATTGAATGTGAGAAGATTAGACAATCCTTAAAATCAGATCTTTTAATACCGTGAAAAAACGCAGAAAATTTAACATCTGACATTGAATGTGAATAGTTTGGTTTAATATATATCAGTTAAAAAGGAATTTTTATCTATCTTTTGCTCGCGTCTGACTTGCCAAGCATCCATTGTATTAGCTGTGGTTTTATTTAAGTCAAAAAGAAGTTTCAGAAGGAAAATTTCAGTCCCTCTTAACCCTTTCTAAGGCCGTGGGAATATACTTCCCACCAAGTTAATCAATTTTAAATGCATTTTTTGAGGTTGACGTAAGTTCTCGCTAACGTTTTCGCCGAAACAAAAACCTAGATGTTCCAATTTCTTATCTCGAACCATAACGAAGTGCCTTGACTTGGTAATTAATTACTAATTAATAAAATTAATTAACAGAAAATAATGCCATCCAATAAGCTAAATGAATTTCTTTTCTTAAATTAATCTCAATACCAAAGTTTTTTTATTATACCACTACTAGGAAAAAACGGCCTTATAACAGTTCTAAATGACGTATGTTATACAGAAAGAAAAGAATAGGAGAGAAACATAGTGGGAAATATTCAACATTCAGATTAACCCTTTAATTAGCCATTTTTTCCAGTAGTGGTATAATAAAATAACTTCGGTAATGATATTAATTTAAGAGAAAGAAATTCATTTAGCCTTATTGGATAACATTATTTTTTGATAATTATTTTTTTTAAATTAATAATTGATTACCAAGTCAAGACAGTTGTGGTTTGGTATTAGAAGCTGGAATGTCTAGGATTTTCTTTCATCGAAATATCTGGCGAAAACTTACGCCAACCTTTAAAATTGCATTTAAAAATTGCTGAATTGGGTGGGAAGTAAAGTTACCACAGCCTAAGAAGGGTTAAACGACAGAAGAATAAGTAGTCATTAAAATCTGCTCATTTGAAACCGTCGAATGCAGAAAAGTCATCTGAGAATGAATGTAAATATTTTGGTTTAATAGAAGGCGATTTTTAAATATCGCTTGCTCGTTTCTGACCTACTGAGATACCATTTTATAGAGGGTTGATTTTATTTTTAAAGATATTGCCATTTTAAAGAAATTTAAAAGTTCGGTTTTTCTTAAGGGGTTATAGAACCTTTAAAGGTTCCTTTTTATAGATTTTTTTATGATTTTATTTGAAAGCTCAAATCATTCTGAGCATTTTAAGTGTTACAGATTGGTGTTGTTTAAATAGTTTAGACGATATTGCCAAGTACCATCTCAATACATATTAGATGTTTAGTAAATTATTTTTTTAATTTAAATGCTTCTATCTCAAAACTATATTTTCAAAGCTTATACGCAGGATTCCTGAAATATTCTTCATCGTATCATTATGAAATTTTCCACGTATATATTTCCAAACAGAATGAAGAAGGAATTGGTGCAAAAATAGAGCATTCTAGTTTTGTAACAAAGGGCAGGGGCTTGACCTACCCCCGATAGCTAGTAAGAATATCTGTAAATGTCTTTTTTCGACACTAAGACTAACATTGCTGGGAAGCGACATTCCATATTCGTAACAGTATACATATGTTTGCAATGCTTAAAATTTTATATTGACTTTAAAATTCATATTGATAAAGAAACCTGTCTTATTTCATTGCGGTAAAAAAAATTATCAAATCCTTTAAGTGTTTGACACATTATAAATTTTTGAAATTTCATTATTTTTTAGTTGCTTTTTCGTTGTTAAAGGTCCAATAGTCCCCTTAAGATAGTTCGTCATTGCATATGTGTTGCAGAAAGAAAAGAATATGGAGAAAATATAGGGCAAAAAAAAGTATTCATCCGTCTGTGTTATCAAAGTCAGTGACGTGAAATTCCTAATAAAAGAATACGGTCAGATAACTTCTAGTGAATTCTCCCATTATTATTTTTGCTAAAAGCTATTATTTCTGGGAAAATTCTGTCGCTTTCCGACTTAATTAGCATATTAATAGCTCTTTTCCCGAAGAACTGAAGGGAGGGAATTTTTATCTTTTCTTGCCAAAAGCTCTCCGAGACGAACAGATTTACGTTCTCATAAACTGAGATTCACAGGTAATGAACGAAGACTGGGCCCCGTTTTGCAGAGGAAATTGCTTAATGTCGTTTATTAAAACGGAAAGAAAGCACTTTCCTTTTTTGAATGAAATGATTAGAATTTGGCGAAAGAAAAAGAAACCTCTGTTCCCTCGAGACCGTATTCTTAGTTCTTATTAATGCATTTCTTTGTTTGTTTAGCGCATTCGAACGAAAATGGCGTTTTAAGTTTTATGGTATAATAAAATAATGATTTTGGACATTCTCATGAGAATTCTTGCGTTATTTGGGTCTGAGAGGTTATTTAATACGTGAAATACTAAATCTGGGCATTTTTGGCTTCTTTCTCGCAATGTGTTTCTGTCAATTTTAATATCGAATGCCATTTCGCTTAAATACTTGTCAAGTGAAGAAAGCAAACCAATTAAGAACAAAAAAGAGAGGTAAACAAGAAATGGGAAGGTTATTATTTTTCTTTTTGTATCAATTTCGGATATTTTTTTGTCATGAGATGAATTTCATCGTGTGTCATTTCAGTACTGTAATAATATTCAATAACATGGCTTGAAATTGCTTTATACGCAAATAAAATTAATTTTCGCCACTAAAAAACAATCTTCTAAAATAATGAGAAATAGAATTCGTCAATATCAAAATTGCAGATTTTGAAAATAATTGCTTAAGAAAGCAATATAATATAATATAATATAATATAATATAATATAATACAATACAATACAATACAATACAATATAATGCTTACTAAGCTCCGTATAGAATATGATAAATAAATTAGAATTTCATTTTTGAAACATACGAAGAGTTAATATTATTCATAACTATTTGGAATTTAAGTATCACTTACGGAATTTAGACATTAAGTCTCTGTAAGGGAAATATTATCGTCATTTTAGCAAGCGAAGCTCCCAGGAGCTTTAGAAGGAAACTAAATGATACTAGAAAGGACGGAGTTGTATTTTAAGATCTCGTTTGCAAATGCTTGATACTATTTGATTTGAATCCGTTTTTTAAAAAATCTTTTACTTAAAATTCTACCTCTTAATCATCCATCCAATCTTAAATATATCTCTATCAATCTCTTAACAAGGCAGCAAAATAAGCAAAATATTTCCCAAAAAATTAAATAATATTTTATATCAAACGTACTAAAATAACGAAGGTGCATTTTTTATTTCCTGGTTAAAAAGAAGTTGTCTCAAACCTCACTCTTTAGAAGAAGACTGATATTCACTCTTCTTATAAATTTATGATAAGTGTCCACGCACGTTTAAAGAGATGATTTTGTAAGATTAAATCCTTCGGCCATCTTTCTTTAATACAATCTCGTGCAAGAAATAATTGGATCATCATTCACGATTATGTTCCTAGTTATGATGGTTTTTAGGCCAACCAGTATCTTAAATAAGTGTAAATGTATATTTACTTTGGAATCTCTTGCCTTAACACGCATTCTTAATTTTTATTATAGAATGTGTTCTACAACATATGAGTTGGTTCAGGGCTCGGCAGTCGCGCCTGTTTATCTTTCAGAACATAATTAGGGCTCTCTTTGAGTTAGTAAATAATATACGCATAACAAAATAAAATAGAGAATTTAAAATTTATATTATAAATGACAAAATAAAATAACAGATGGAAAAATCAAGGAGATGTGGAATTTCAGCCGAAGCTCTGTTGATTTAAACATGCAGTTCTTGGTTCCGTAGCCTTTGATTAATTTAGTTTAGTTAGTAAATGATATACGTAAAACAAAATAAAATAGAGAATTTAAAATTTATATTATAAATGACAAAATAAAATAACAGATGCAAAAATCAAGGAGATGTGGAATTTCAGCCGAAGCTCTGTTGATTTAAACATGCAGTTCTCGGTTCCGTAGCCTTTGATTAATTTAGTTTAGTTAGATTAGCCTTCCGTTCTGAAGCAACTTGAGGGGTATTTTGGATTAGGCATCGTAACTTTGAACCGCGGTCAGAGGGCGACGCCTAAGCCAGCATCGCCCAAACTTCCGCACCACACCAGTGGAAGGGAGTTTGACCCATGATAAATTTAACGTGAACTAGATCCGTATGCATGGAGGATAACCCCGCATGTCCCTTCCTATCCCTAAGCCGAGACTGTGCCACGAGGCGGGCCACGGTGGCCTAGTGGTAAGGTCTCGGCTTCGAGGCCGGAGGGGTCCAGGCTTGAATCCGATTCTACTCGATATCCGTTGTTTATGGGACCTGTTGCACGCTAGATCATACGCAGGGGATCAAACGATCTCCCGTTGGTGTGATACTGAAATTTGGAGAGGGACTGCCAGCTCAGGTGTCGTCCTCGTCATCCGAACGTGGCTCAAAATTAGACGTACGTCCCAAAATAGTCCTCGAGTTGCTTCGAAACGGGACGTTACTACTAAACGGAAAACTAAAACTGCCAAGCGTCCATCTGTTGTCTTTGAAGCGTCGTGGTAATGAAATTTCGGTTGGTCTTTTAAATAAACAAAACACAAATGTAACTGCACTCTAAATATAGTTATGATAAGTTTATATATAACCGAGCTATAGTGTTGTACTCCTTCGCGAAATAAATTGTGCATCTCACTATCGTACATCTCTTCTAATATTAAAAATGGAAAATATTTATGTAAGAACCATTTGAAGTGTGGTGTCCATTTTAAAATATTTGCGCCAAAGTCTATGCATTCATACCAATACAGACCGTTTGACCTAAAGCTAACAAATTTTTCCAAGATGTATTCTAAAGGATGGGAATGAGCGCCTTGGAGCGATTTTTTCAAATTTAATTATAATTTTATAACTTATTTACGGAAATATTAACACACTAAAATGATTTTTACGACATCTTAAAATTCAAAAAATTATCTTTTTAATGATATCAATTTAGTTGCTGTTAAGTTTTATCTTGAATTATGACTTTAAAAAAAAAAAATATTTGTATTTTGCAATAATGCTTCTAATTTTCGCAATGAAATTTAAACCGTTTTCATTGTTTCTAAGAATATTTAATCGTGTGCTTTTCTTCCATTGTTGAAAGCTAAATAATGAAAATTCTATATATTTTTTCACGTCCTTTGGCAATATCGAAATGTATTTTTTTCTTACTTTCTTTCCTCAAACTGTTTGTCAAATCTATTAACAAAGCCCTCTAAGATATTAAAACGTTAATCACCACCTTACTAAAAATTATTTTGACCTGCTGGGACACGGGAAAGAACTGATCATGCACAATCGCGAAAACAATGTCAGAATTATTTTTTGACAAAAACTGTCAAAAATAATGCTTTTGAACGTAGTCAAGCGAACAAAGCAAATTTGTCTTCCGCGACGTCCTAGAATTAAACTGGCTGCCTTTACTTAAGCCAGCCTTCTTATTTTGTTTGGTTGGCCACATTCACCTGTCATTATGTATTTATATGGCCAGTGTGAATCGTCTCTGAGCTGCGGATAAAAAAGCAAAAGGTTTCACGTGAAGCATGCGTGATTCACACAGCCAGAACAAATACATTTCCTGTTAGACACACTTGCTTCACGTGGAGATTAAAGTGTTAATTCCGAAATACGATAACAATATATCCGACTATACTTATTATTTCATTTTTATCAGCATGTTGCAATCCAGCTAACAAGATGTTAGGCGTGCTCGTACAATGTGGCCCAGCGGGTAATGTTGGAAAAACGATCTAATATATGGCGCTAGCTTTGAGAAAATGAGACCAATCTTGGTGCGCATGATCATTAGAGCGAGCAATTGTATAGGTGTGTGTTTCGTTAGCGAACGGTGAGTTTAAGTGCATGGTAGCGATGAGTTTAAGTGTACGGTAAGTAATTAACAGCAAAAAAATCGTGGACCCGCTCTTTTGCTCCGTCTGTGGCCACAGAAGCAGTGGCCGTGGCCATTGCTTTTTTATCCTCTTGCACCAATCCAGTGCGTTTGAACTTGTCATACAGCCTAAAGAAGAGAATTGAAACACATTTTTGATGACAAACGTCGAGGGGGAAAAAACGAAACACTGCGAAAACTCGAAATTTGGCTTACCATTTTTATGGTCCGTTTGTTCGGTCAGTTCTTTTTTGTGAAACTCCTCCTTCCATGCCCGTTGCACTGACTTAACATTTTCATGGCATTTCGAGCACAATAAACACTCGAACATCTGTTCAATATTTATTCATTTTCGCTTGTGGCAATCACAACTGAAGAACACACTTAAACTCACCGCTCGCTAACGAGACACACATCTATACAATTGCCCGCTCTGATGATCATGCGCACCAATTTTAGTCTCAACTGATCGCAGCTAGCTTCATCTATTAGATTCTTTTTCAAACACTACCCGCTGGGCCACCCGGTACAATACGAGTAAAATGTGGCGCATATTTTAATGTCGGAATAAACTGTGCATTTTATATGGGGAGTAAGAAACAGCACCGTAAAACATAACGTGCAGTCAGATGTTAAATATCGCAGAGACAGTTATGTTTTCATGAAAATGTGACGTCATGTGACTTGGTTTTTTTCAGAGAGGTTCATAACACAACTATTAGAACATGATTAAGGCTTCTAAAATAATACCGCCTTAATGTTTACCACAATTTACAATTAGTTTAAAAATATTTTGTTTAGGAAGGTATGAATATCAAATTATGTACAAGAAATTTAATTGAAATTAAACATAGCCATTACCCCCAGCTGGTCTCCAAAGGCGGCTAGTAAAATAATATAGCCCATAAATCACAAACACAAAAGTCCTTCTTTATCATTGCGATTAGAAATAACAGAAACAGCAATAAAGTGTAAACTGTCTTATTTTTATTCATACTGATTAAAAAGAAATTGAAATTTTATCATTGATTTCAATAAATAAAAAGAATTTATTAAAAGAATAATGTCGTGGCGTTTGGGCTTAAATAATATTAGTAAACATTACATACTTCTCACATTGGAGAGTTAATGTTGAGAAATCGATGAAAGTGTATTCCTTCCCTACAGATTGTTATCAAAATAAAAAAAATAATGTTAGTTTTGTTAATTTTTTTATTTTAATTGTTTTCTACTTTTTAGTCATTGATGACTAAAGTCATCAATGACTTAGTCATCATGACTAATTTATAATCATTATCATTATAAATATTATGAATTCTTGAATTTAATTTTTCTCTAATTCACTGCCAGGTGCATCCTTTTTCATGGAATCAAAATTTAATTAAATTAACCATTTAATTGATTATTAAGTTCCGAAAATACCGAAGTATCACATTGTCACCAAGAATACACAAGTCTACAGAATTTAAAAGCTCTATCATCAGTAAATGAGCAAAAAAATTGATAGCAAAATTCCATCTTTATAAACATGACAAGTTAAATATAAGTGTACAAAAAATGAAAAAATAGATAAGAACTTCAATTAGAGAACATTATTACAGCCTCTTTCACTAAGTTATTGCATTCAAAAACTAGACATACTTTCCGTTTCTTTGCAAGGAAAAACAAAACACTTCTTGGAATTAAGATTATTAAATGTCATCGAAAACAATGAAATGTTTTATTTATTTTCCATTATCATATTTCGTTGAGCACAAGAAAAACTAAAAAGTTAATTAATCGCTCACAAATTCTTTTACATGTAGTAAGACACAAGAAAATATATTTATTTAACTAGCCGAGGCTTATTTTGCTCGCTTAATTGAAATACAAAATTAAAATTTTCATTTTTAGACAGGAGAAACAATGTTAGTCATCTTGGAAGTAAGAAGCGTACTGAATAAGATAATTAAGAAATGATTAATTACTATTCAGTTTTACACATGAGCTATCTCATTATCATTCTGTATGTTTTCATGCTCTTAGGTCATTCTTAAAAGTAATTACGCGCTGCATTTTTTTTAAATACTGGCCATTTTCATCTTCAATCTTTAGCCATTTTGGAGAGTGAAGAAACTGCAGAACTAAATAATTTTACTTAATAATCAAAAAGCAAAAGTGGAAATTTAAAAAAATGTCTATCTTTGCAAAAATATTATTGTAATCGCAGGTGTTTTTTCATTCGTTATTTATTCTTCCCCCTCAACACATTCTTATTCGCAGACGGTTTTTTCCTTCTTTTTGTTAGAAGTGTTCAGATGAAAAATAGCTGTTTTATATACAAATTATGATTCCATTTGCATTCCAACAAAATTAACGCAATAAAGAAGCCAATTATTCGATAAGAATATTTGAAACTGAGTCTAGACAGGCTTTTTCGCAATTGTTAAAGTCTAGCAGATTTATGAAAACATAATAGAAGATCTCATAAATCATACAAAGAGGCGTAAATACTGTGAAAAGAAACGTAATTCACAGAAAATACTATTTCATCACGTTTGGCATGGATTAGATGTGACTTAGAAGAGAGATTCAGCAGATAGAGAAAATGAAGGAATAAGCCTCAATAAGATGATTCATTCTTTTCAGTATGTTCTTTGATCTAGTTGGAGACGATTACATCAGTCATAATCGCAGAATCGCACTGATTATACTTTTCGATAACAAGAAAAACCAAACGATCTAAGGAAAATAATACTATCTGTAAAGTTCAAACGAATAGGAAACTTTAGGATTTCCCTATTTTTTGATATTGAAAATTTGTTCGAAAAATGTTTCTAACATTTATATTTGCATAGGTTTTGTTTGAGCTGTTTTCATTTATAGAATAAAGCAGTAATTTTAAAAATGTAAGCTAATTTAATTTTTCCTACTGTGATTTCTTCAAGCAGAACTCATCAACATTTTTATTGAAATCATTAGTCGTTCATCACGACCCAAAATACCTAAAAAGTACAATAAAAAATTTAAAGGAGATTCGAACCTCTAGTCCTAAATATCGTAATATGATAAAGTTTTAGGCTTGATACGCCTGTTCTTACATTATTTTAAAAATTTACTCTTAATTATAGCAATAATAACGTACATACAAAAATTATATTTAATACCGCCGCAACTTGCATGTGTATAAGCACAGCAACTAAAACTATGAAAAGTTTTATTGTAAAATACACTTAAAAACATTTAAAAAATATTTTAAATTGAAAAAACAATTGCACGGAAATAAAATTAGTACCGCTGAAGTGCGTTAGACGTTTAAAACAGACTTCATTAAAATGATAATTGTCAATTTTATACGACGGTACATCGACATTTATTTACAATTATCAGAAACGATAGAAGTAGCGGCGATCGGAAGTTATAAGGAGGAGGGGCAAAAATTTATTGACAACTACAAGTATCTGGTACAATAGGGGTGGGGGGTAGCCAACAAAATTTAAAAAAAAATTCCGAAAAATTAGCTAACTTTTCTGGTCGCTGTTGCTTTTTTTTATAAAAATCCTAATTTTTATCATCTAAAATAAAATAAAAATTAAATTTTTCCCGCCAAAATAGATGGGGCAGGGCTTCCGCTCCCTCCTCAACTCACCGCTGAAAGATACTATGGGCAAATACGCGCAAATAATCCCACAAACCAACATAAATATTAAAAATTTCTTCATTAAATTGTAAAATTCGTGCTTCTAGGTGCATTGAATCTACGAGTGTTCCAAATTTCATGGCTGTAAGTGCGATAAATTCATCAGGAAACCGCACACACGCACTTCCTTCTATAAGTATAGACACTGATTTCTTAGACACTCACTGGCATTATTCAACTTTATTTTCTTCTAGAACTGAAATAAGAATTGCATCCGAGCCAATACGCAGCAACATTTTCACCCAACAAATATTTATAAGCATTCAAACAGCATCACCAGCGCCATCATTTCCACAGAACAAAACATTCTCCAAAGCACCTACTTCCTCATTTCCCAACCATTCGTACAGAATATCAAACAACTGTCTCAGCATGCGATCTCGCCGAATGACTTTCCGACGAAATAAACTGAGCAGGATATAAATAAGCAATTTCTACAGTCAAAGCGACATGTTGTTCGCAAAAAACCGATAATTTGCAGGAGAGGGAGGCAAATATCTCTGCAGGGAACTCTCCATCGCACTCGATATATCGGAAAAACATCAGAAGCTTATCTCGCCGGAAAGAACGGGGGGTGGAGAGAGAGGCAGTCAGACGAGTTAAAATCTACTAGATGACAAGAGTTCGTCACAGCAGACACGCTCGTGTGACAGTGAGAAAGAAACGGGAGAGATTAACATTGATTTTGGAGGCTTCGTGAATTTACGCGAGTCGAGAAGAATATTAATGAGGGAGAGTTCATTGGCTTCGGTCGGAGGAAGATGTTTCGACTTCAAGAGATTCGGAATCTCTCGGAGAAAAGTGGAGAGTGTTGTTTATCAATGTCAAAGTTAAGCATTTTGAAACCTCTCTACATCAACCATCCTCCATTTCCCGAAAAAAAT
This sequence comes from Araneus ventricosus, assembly GCA_013235015.1. Classification (NCBI taxonomy): domain Eukaryota; kingdom Metazoa; phylum Arthropoda; class Arachnida; order Araneae; family Araneidae; genus Araneus; species Araneus ventricosus. Next base: position 25,188 of record BGPR01020014.1, read on the forward strand.
GGCCGTTCAGAGGGGTGGCCGCTCTAAACGGGTTTCACGTTTGGAAGTGCAAAGTACGCGTTTAAACAAGCCCTAATTCGATATTTTTGATAAAGCGAGTTTTAAGAATCACCTAAAGTTAAAAGTACTTTACTGATTTCTTTCGAAAAAAGACGCAATTTGTGTTTGCTTCAACTCTTCAGCAGCGGTAGATTTTGTCACTATGGGGCCACAGGCACAAAATTGCTTTGAGGCCCCTATTCGTACCCTACCTATAGTCGCAAATTCGCCGTTGCCACTAAGGTGCACGTCGAATAGGTTTTGAGGCCCCGTAGTTTCTCGAAGCCCGAGGCAATCGCCTCTAACATCTATGCGGTAAATAGCCACTGCCTTTTAGCTTTTACAGATATAGGTTTTTTCCAATTTTGTTTTTTAAATTGAAAAATAAATCCCTAATCTTTCCCTCAGTTGTTGAGGAATGGGAAATAATTTCATCTATTTTTTCCTAAAGTCTGTTGAGCTGAGAGTTTCATTTGCTGACTGTCACAACCCATATCAGCAGCTTCTTTGTCAGTGAATCAGCGCCTGAAAGGCTCATATGAACTCGGTAGAGGTCAAAGGTTGCTTTTCTCTTCACAATGGGAAAGGAATGATTAATTTTGATATGATTTCCGATATTTTTCTCAATTTTTGTTTTTTCTTTCCTCCCTTTTCTCGTAATAAAAGGTCGAAGGTCAGAGAGACGAAAGGAATGCACTTCAATGAAATTGGGGGACGACCAACCTGGCCGCTCAAAAGGGTTGAAAGGCGGTTAAACATAGTTTAACTTAACATTATATATTTGCGCCAAACATTCTGTGCCCAACAAAAGTGGACGTTGATACGCATAAAGATCTGTCTATCAACGGTCATTTAGTGAAATTTAAAATTTTATAGTAAATGTACCAAATTCCCCCCCTCCCCTTCCCGAAAGAAAGATGATTTTGCCTTTTGTTGGCGTGTCGAAACTAAGTACTCAACGAAGTGGATTCCCAAAATCGCAAAGTCAGTTTATTGATGCGAACGTTTTTCCAAAAACTATTTGTATACAATATTTGATGTCAGAATGCAATCACTCAACATGAATATTTTGTTTGTCATTTTCGGTAATTAATCAGAAATAATGAGTTTTTTAGTACGTTTCACCTAAGTTAGATTAATGTGACCAAAGTTAGGTTAGGTGATTTATGTAGGTTAACTTTGTGAAGGAGAAGAAAAAATGTTGTGAGGAAGCTGTGCATTCATCATGTTACATCCACGATATTATAATTTAAAATTTTGAACAGGCAATGTGTTTTTGCGTAAACAGAGTATGCTATATCAGAATTCGGTAAAAAAAAATCCTATCCACTGATGCCTCATTCATCGTTCCAGCCTTTGTTTTACCTGAGAAATGGGAATGTTGACAACAGAAATAACACTTAGATAATATCGTATCATCATTGTTGCTAAGCCCAGTTTAGTTTTATTTTTTAGCCCCGCTTTGAAGTACCAGAAGAGTTATTTTCGGACAGACATCAGAATGTTGACCATGATCAGATCACGGTCATAGTAGTTGATCCGGCATATTTCTACGTAACACCATCGGGGGAACGTTCGACCACAACCTATTTAACGCACACCCGACACAGGTACACAGAGGATGTGCAATGGAATTGGGACTCGAATTTTGAAACCTCTAATCCCAATACCGAAATTCTGTCAACGGGCCAGTTTAGCTTATCTAAACGCAGTAGTTCTATGTCCTGACACATACATAACATGTTTATTCAGTTTATTAATTTTGAAATAGAAACTTAAATATATTTTTTAAATATAGAGTCAAATGAAATCCTTAAAGTAAAAATACATATTCTGCTTTATAAATTTGGTGTTTTAACCCTTTGCACTCTTATGTCGAGTCAGACTTGACATTCTTAAAGATACATTTTTTACACATTCTTGTTGGATAGCGCTTATTATAAAAACCATATAATACAGATTAATTTTTAGGCATTGAAACAAATTAATAACAATATTTTTCAGCTTTCTAAAGTGCTAAATCAATCCTTACACTCGCACGTGTATAATTAGGTATCTTATTATCTTTCGGAGAGCAAAGGGTTAACCCTCTGACTGCGGACTTTTTTTAAATCACTATTTAGTTGCAACGTTTGCAAACATGATCAAATACCGTTGAACCATGTGAGTCGTTATTTATATGCAAAGCTTTATTGGTTTAATATGATCCAACGCTGTAAGGGTACTAATTAAACATATTAACCTGTGAAAATCACAGGATGCAGCAAAAAATAGACTTTTTTCCAACCCGCGGGATACGCAGTCAGAGGGTTAAATCTTACGTGTAGATGAATAGAGTCCCCATTAATCCCACATTGAAGTTATAAATCAAAAAAAGAATCTACTCGCATTTAAAAACTCAGGAATTACTTCCGCCTCGTTGTCAGATAAATAATTACACCTTGTGTGTGTGTGTGTGTGTGTGTGTGTGTGTG
>BGPR01020015.1:0-27700 GCA_013235015.1 Araneus ventricosus
TCATTTTCATTTGGAATTAAACTTAATATTGATTAAATCTATTATCATATATCTGTTTCAATACCATTAGGCTGACGAAAAATTCAGTTTATGAATGGTAGTATTTTGAATTTTTATAAACGATTTTCAATGAGTCAATTTATGCTCACTCGAAACACTTCAAATATACCACGCCAACTTAATGCTTGAATTTACTGCATATTTTGTCATAGGAAAATCGGAAGACAACATGCGGTTCGATGATATCCTCAGTTACTTTCATTATGTGACTGTAACTTCACATCTGACACCATTCTTTGCAATCATTATTCAAAATTTAAAAATCATAAAATTCCTAATTTTAAACTACTTTCTATTAGCACGCCTGTATCTTTTTTAAGAGTGGAAAATTTTCCCTTCATCACTATTAAAGAAAACTTTGTAAATACTATTGAGATAAATGATTTTTAAACCATTTCTAACATTTGAGACTTCAGCGTCCAGTTCACTTCTGTGGCTAAACCGAATGCATTTCAATGTTTCTTTTTTACTTTGCTTATGAAGTCAATATGCATTACCAAACTTCTAAATAATTTTCAACAGGCATATACCACCAGTTAGTCGGATTTTGAAGTCAAAAAGTCGTCATTTTGAAGATTTTGATTTTTTTTTCCCCTTTGATTTATTTTTGAGGTAATGCAAGGAATCAGAAAGTGATTTTTATTTTTTGGTATTTTGTTATATTTTAAAAATTTTTAATATTTGTATAAAAAAAGTTTTAAAAAATAATTTTTTCGGTTTTTTTTTTTAAATTGCAAAAAAAAAAATTGAAAAAAATAAAACCAAAAAGAATCTGTTTTTTCTGATATAATTCTACTTCACAGTTCACTTAATCTTTGTGTTCTAAATACGATTTAATAGAAATTTATGCTTTAAATCAATTTGGGCGTTAAAGGGTTAATCTTATTAACTTAAAAAATACGCAATTTTTAGAGACTGTAACTTTTTATTCGGTTTGATTAGAAATATATTTATTATAATTTTCATATATTATTGTTGCTTATTTTTAAATATTATTACTTTATATCTTATTAAATTATAATATCTTTTTCACCGAGACTCTGTTAACAAGCGCAGTACACATTTTTCCGCCAGCTGATAAAGACTCGTGTGCCGCTGCTGATTAAAGGTTAGAAATTCGAGCACCCCCAGACGTTGCGAAATGAGGTCCAATCAAACTTTGTTCCAACTTCTTTCGTTTCGGAGAGAGTCTAACAGCTTTTATCGTAGATGCGTATCAACCTGCAAATCCCAAGCCCACGTAACCCTAGATTACCTGCATTTAGGATTTGCCCCACTGACCTAAATAACAAATGGATTAATTACGTGATTACCTTTCTTTAGTCAACGGATGGAGACTGCATCTTGATATCCGACTCGGATTGTATCCAATAAAATTCTCGTTTCTCAGTTCTTTATACTTATTGTATTCTGTACGTTTTGTTTTCCGGCATTTAGATCGAAAATTTCTTAACCTTTGAATTCCAAGTGTTCAATTTAAGCAAATTACACAATTTTGTCTTATAAAAATATTGAGAATAAAACTGAAGCTTTACTACCTGTTCTTGCCAATATAAAATAATAAAATATTAAAATAAATTAAAAAATAAATATTAAATATTTATTAAATCAAGTATAAAAATATTAAATTTTTATTAACATATTAAAATTTTTATCAAATCAATTTACAATATATAGATGGCAGCCTGAGTGCTGATGAAAAAATAAAAAATAAACTAATGTTTTTCACTCGAGGTTGCATCTTTTTAGCTTTGTTTGTACGCTTGAAAATACCATATTTTATTCTACTGTGTGTAGGAAATTCCCTATCAGTTTTATTATTTGTTAAAATTCATCTGTGTTTGATATGATAGAATTCTACCAAGAGAATTTTTTCTGAAATAAAGCTAATCGTTTTCAGTTGGTAATAAACTGTTTCTAGCCATAAACCATATTTAAAACAAAATAGGAATTTTTTAAAGTATTTTTCCCGTGATTTATTCAAGAAAAGAAAGTCAAAAACATTTTAAAATGAATTTTTAAAAATTCGGGCTTTTAAGGGTTAAAATGTGAATTTTTTACTGATGAATCGATCTGGAATTTCCATATTCAAAAAATTCTATGGTTTAAAATAAATATAATTCCAGCGTTTAAATCTATTAGTTGTGTTGCGTGAAACTCATCTATTAGTTGTGTTTTTGAAATATGGTTATGCATTTCTTGAAAAAATTTTTACTTAATAGGAGGATCAAAATAAAATAAAAAAATTATTACAAAACTGTTTTATTAAGGTACTAAAAGGCAGAAAATAATTTTCTTATCAAAAACTTGAAGGTAAAACAAAATTCTGAAATCTTGAGGCACTGAAAGCTATACTCTAAGTACATTTAAAATTTTAATCACATTTAAGACATATTTTTAGATTTTAATAAATGTTTCGTAATTTCCTTTTTCATTATGGTTTAAATTCGATATAATGCTGTCTCATGCTCTTACAATTATTTTTCGACGTTCAGATTTAAATAAAAACATTATATTCTACTTTTTAGAATACTCATAAAAGATTGTTTTAAAAGCCGGATTTATTCCTATTATTTTTCTTTTGAATCTATAACATATTTCATAATTCTATATTATAAATATTATGAATTTTATAATATAGTTCATGATAATTCAACAGATGGCTCCTCTCATATGGAATAAAATTTAAACAAAAATTAATCAATTTACCGATAACTAATGCCTAATATTAAAACTAGAATAATATACTGCACGAAATTTCAGATCTCTAGTACATCAGGATGCGAGTGAAGGATCGATTACAAAAATTCGATCTCTGAAAGTATAGAATTTACGAACATATAAAAAGTTAAGTTAAATAAAAAGCGTCTAAAAAACCATGTATTTTTACTTATTTATTGAGTTTGTTCCAAATATTGTACTGTATAAAGCGTTGTAAAATATGAATAAATTTAAGTACATTCATTTACAAATCAGAAGTACAGAGGGTGTTTACACATTTTTAGAGCGATTTCGATAAAGAATTTTTAAAAAGTAAATGTTTTGGTATAAAAATTTCTGGCAACAGCTTATTTGAAATGAGAAATATCGTCTGCTACTTTTAAAATTATTCTTCTTTCAAAATATCGCATGTAAACAATAGAGTTCATTAAACATCGATAGTATCTATAGTTTTCTCCCTGGCAATACTATCGATAGACCCATTTTCAGTCGATAACTTAGAAACTATCGATAGTTCCAGTCGATTATTTCAGTCGATAGTTTTGAAACTATCGATAGTTTTAAAACTATCGACTGAAAATGCGCCTATCGATAGTGTTGCCCAGGAGAAAACTGTGGATACTATCGATAATTTTGAGAAAGTGGATACTATCGATTGTTTCAGACGGTAGTTGCGAAAACCCGATACTATCGACTTGGCTTCGATAGTATCGATAGTCTGTCGATGTTTAAGGAACACTAGTAAACAAGCTGTGGATTGAAGGATATGTTTTTGCGCTTTCCGAAGAGAAATATTATTATTCCATAGTTGAGAAACGTTGTGAAATGCATGTTATTAAATTTCTAATTAAATAAGTAACGCGACATGATCAAAATAAGCAACATAATTAATCGTAAAGGAAAAAACCGTCAATCATTAGTTCTACATGGAAAGAAGACTCCAAACGAATACCCGAAAAAGGTACGTACTGTTTCATATATTTCTAAAGGGAAATTGCTGCTAACAAGAGAAAATCCGCCGACGCAGAAATCAATTGCAAAGTCTTTAATACTTCTGTAGAAACAATAAATAAAATCTGAAAAAATATAATGTTTACCTGTTTTTGCCGAGAATGTGTGGCAAAATATGTGGCTCAACACAGAACAGTTTGTAGACAACTGCATTCCTCGAAAAAATGAAGACATACAGGTACTGCATATATACCTTTTCAACATATTCCTACGAAGTCTCCTGACGTTTCACCTATGGACTATTGTGCCTTTGGTCTATCGAAAAGAGCTCTTTCTAAGCACAAACCCACCACGATTGATGGATTCTTTAAAATATTGGAAGAGGAATGCAAATCAATACCCCTGCAAATTTTGCGAAGAGCCCTTCGATCATGGAAGTCACGATTCAGACTTATAGTCCAGGAAAAAGGATATCAGATAGAACATTTAAAAAATAGTCTTTACATTTTAAACATTAATTAAATGGCCGCTAAATCGTTCTAAAAATGTGTAAACACCCTCTGTAGATGGTTTCGTTAGAAAAAGATATTTACAGCTATTTAAACATTATCTGTATCATCTTTTTTTGTTGTTTTTTTAAAGTTTTAGTTAAAAATTTTTATTTTTTAAATTTATTCTAATTTTTCTAGTTAATTGTTTCAAATCTCTATCCTTATTAAAATATTCTCAGCAAATAAAATTTAGTTACAACTGAGTTAGAGCAATTCCATCCATATATTCTTGAGTCATTTGAATCCAAATCAAGCGCATTCCTGAAAATGAAAGCTAGTGTTGAATGGTTAGTTTTTATTTGATAGTTTTGTTGATGAATTTACTCTAACCGAAAGTAATTTCCATTTCTATTCTTAATTTTTCATCCCATGTTGCTAATTTTATTAGATAGTTGCAAATACATGTCAGTTTAGAATCAGTCGATATTTTAGTTCCTGAAACTTTATTCATTTTTAAAGCGAAAGGGCTTTTCCTTCAAGAACTTAATGACGCGTCAGCTAATTCATTTGAAAATTCTTCACAAAAGTGTTTCGTTTCTTTGTTATTTTGATAGCATGTCAGACGTGAAACGCAAGTTAAAATATCCACTTTTCAAAGAATTCGTCAAGTAAGTATTAAGTTGAATCAAACTAGATGCCTGCTTCGTTTAACTGTTGGTTGTCTAACTAAGAATTTTGGATTCAAGATCGGATGATCATGCTTCCGTCGTTCATAAAATCCTAGCTCACTTTAAATCATGATGATTTAATTCTGATCAGATGCCCTCACTTTAGTGTAGAAGTTTGAAGATTGGGTCGTCGACGATTTTTGACGTTTAAAAGAGTTATCCATCTTCAGTACCCCTAGTATAATTTTCAAACAGAACGTAAATCTAACGAGTAAAATACATTGCATAATTAGACCTAACATTAGTTTCTTGATTATACAAGGTGATCATAAATTATTGGACCCATTTAAAAAATTAATAAAAAAAACTAATAATGTTAGAATTTCGTTTTTTCTTTTAAATGAGAGAGCAAATAAAAAAAGTTTTTTCAGACTGGTGGCGCTCCATTAAGGCGATCTAAATTTTCTACAGCGAAAGATTTCCATACGCAATGGCTACCGATCACAGCAAGCCGATGCGCGTTTTCTGGTTTCATTTTTTAGTTTTTCTTGCATATCTCGAAGATTGTTCAGTTTTCGAATTACAATTGATTTAACAAATTAAAGAATGTAAATCCCCTACAAATACATTTTTTTTTTATTTTTCTTCTAGCTTTTTAAGTTTCACAGATAATGGCTCTGAAAAATGGGAGATGTCCAATAATTCACGACCGCCGTAACGGTGCGTTACCTGTCTGAACAAAAAACTTTTTAAAATGAGCTTTCGTTTTAAAAAAACGCACTTGTAACAATATTAATTTTTTTAATTAATTTTTTAAATGTTTCCAATAATTTATTACCACTTTATATTTTGTCATTTTTGCAGCATTGACAGTGTTTGTCAATGCGGTAAACACTGCACTGAAAAAGTTTGCAGATGATTGCTTTAACATGTGTTAAAGGTCTTATTTTTCTTTCCATGAATGAATATTTATTTATGTTTGTCAAAACTAGTAGTTTTAATACATTAATGCCGAGTGTCCTCATTTGAAGACAGTTATATTTGCACTACCGTGGCTAAACAGATTGCATTCTATTGTTTCTTTTTTTGGTTTCTCTAACAATTCGGTACGTATTCCTAAACTTCTAAACAATTTTCAACTGACGTTTACCTTTAATTAGCCAGATTTTGAAGTCAAATTGTGGTCATTTTGGGTTTTTTTGTTTGTTTATTCCTTTGATTTATTTTTGAGTTAAGGCAAGAAATTCGAAATGAATCATTAATTTTTGATGCTTTGCTATAATTTAAAAATATTTTTATATTTTTATAAAAAAAGTTTTTAAAATGCTTTTCAACCGATTTTTCGATTATTTTTCTGAAAAAATTTAAAAAAGGAACAAAAAACATTTTTTTTAAATTTAATTTTACTTCATAGTTATCTTGATATTGATATTTTAAACGGAATTTTACTGCAATTTATGCTTTAAATTTATTAGAGCTTTAGAGAGTTAAGTTAAAATTTGTTGGACTTTGATGGAATTTATGCATCCATTGGCTTATGCATCTTTTCATGCGTCAATAGTGTTTGCTTTGGTACAAACAGTCGGGAGTATTCTCCCTTGGCTTCCTTGTATGCTTACACTATACGGAGAATTTAGTGCTTAGCTTCGTAGTATAGCAAATAGAATTGAATATGAATATTGGGCGTCTTTCCGTTTACCGATTATGGACAAAATTTGATGTATAATTTTAGTGTTAGAATCACAAATTGAATTTCATTTGTTGTGATTATTGTGATTTTGAATTTTTGTGTTCACATACATATGTACCGACAAACAGGCAGACTGTCTACCCTTTTACAGATTTAGTCCAAAATTAGATACAGAACTAAAATTTTGAAATAAGGCTCATATACTAAAATTCTACCATCCATCTACCTTAATACGTTTTTGTGCTAATGCTTTCATATTTTCCCAATGACCGACAAACAGTCAATCCTTTGACGGATTTGGTGCAAACTTTGATACAAATTTACAATTTTTACAGTAAACCCATACCAAATTTTATCCTTCTCCTTGCGGTTTTCGGTTATCTAATTCACATTTCAAAAATTACCCATTTCCAAAATTAATGAAAAAACTAACAATGCTAAAACTCCGGGTTTTTTTATAAATGAGAGAGCAAATAAAAAAGTCTCTTTTAGATAGATGGCGTACCATTACGGTGTTCTAAATTTGCTACAGCGATAGATTTCCATTTGCAATGGCTACCGATCAGCAGAAGCCGATGCGCGTTTCCTGGTTGTTGTTTTTTTTTAGTTTTTCGTGAATGTCTCGAAAACTATTCAGTTTTCGAAGCGCGGTTTATTTAACAAATTAAAGAGCGTAAAATTATCTTTAAATAATGCTTTTATTTTTCTTCTAGCTTTAATAGTCTCGCAGCTAATGGATCTCAGAAATGGGAGATGTCCAATAATTCACGACCACTTAGACCGCTGTAACAGCGCGTTACGTATCTGAAAATAATTTTAAATGCGCTCTCATTTTTTAAAAACCGTAGTTGTAAGATTATTACTTCTTTTAATAATTTTTGAAATGGGTCCAATAATTTATGACCACCCTGTATATCCATTTAATATGATAGAGTACTACCTCGTTATGAAGCTACTCTATACGCATCCATTATTTAAGAAGTGAAAACTGTAACAGAAACTCATCGTCGTTGAAGTGCAATCTTGTTTTATACACAGATTCTATTTCCCTTGTGTCTTTCTCTTCAAATGTAACTTGTACCCAGTAAAGCACTCTGACAGAAGGAAATTCTTTTAGTTCCAACAGATTCTGATGACAGCTGTGATGCAACGGGAACGGTAACGAAGTTAGAGGAAAGCAACCGGAAATGTAGTGGAAGACGGAGAGAATATTTAATATATCCCTCTTCAACACACTTAATCTCAAATGCAAAATTTCGTAATATATTCTGATCTATTTCTAATTACTCAGCAGACAATTGCTATTAGAGAAGGTGGCCAACAGAACGCATATTCGTTGCTATAAATGTTCATTAAAATAAAAGTTCTTTATCTGAAATTTTTTTTCAGATAATGAAGGTTCTTGCAGACCTAATGGTTCTTATACGGAACTTACAAAGTAAATGGCGTTCCTTCTCCAATCTATTTTAAATCTATCAAGCCAAACTTTTATAGGCGATAATAAATATCAGTAGAAACTAAATTATAACGATACTGAACGGTTCTTTTTCCCACATTCTAATATTGAAATTCTAGAGGAACTCTGAAAGCGGTTAATGCCATGGTGAAATGAGAATTTATTTAGGCTATGATGGTCGGCTCATCATGGGTTCGTGATCCAATTCCATCGAAGACCCATCGTGAATTTTGGCCTGATACGCGTTAAGACTGTGCTATGTTAAAACGTGTTGACATGGAAATTTCGAGTTGGAGTGCCGGCTAAAGTGTCGTGCTCATATAGTATCTTATAGCTTCAAAACGTGACGTTGGTTCAGCATAATGCATTATAGTTCTGAAAGACGAAAAGTTTGCTCTTAAATTTGTACTGTGATTGAATAATCTCCATACAATTTCTTTTTACGATAATATCTTTTTTTCATATGATAAAACCATACCCAATAATATTATAGAAGATATTTTTGTTTTATTTACATGAAAAATTACTTGTCACAAGCTGTCGTAAAACTTTTATAGGGATATAAAAGCGCATCATTTTGCATCACAGAAGAATTATTTCTATCTAGTTCATATCACACAAAAGTTTCCGAAGAAACGTTCGCAACTGATAATACAGTTTTCTTTAGACCTCCTTCTGGCATGATGTACATTTAGTTTGCATAATGTCATTTTAAGAAAAACTACGACTCTGTATAAGGACTATTTTCTGAAAATTAAATGTATAAGATTAGGACATTACTGCTATACATTTAATTTTCATAAAATGGTCATTAAAACAAGATATAATAACAAAATAAGAAAAGTTTTGACTGAGATAGAGGTAAAAATACAATAATATTAACAAAAACGATCCATTAAATATTATATTAACAGAGAACAATTTTCATTAAACAAAGTCGTATTTAGAATTCGTAGTTAGAATTTATAGAAGAGCAGGATGGATCTCGGCTATAGATTGATTGTGTTATAAGATTACGAAGTCGAGTTCCGTATAAAATGAGTGTATTCTGTTTGAAACAACTTTAAAAAAATATTACATTACTTTATGACTATTAATATTTTGAACACATTATATAATTACCTTCTATCAAACTGATCAAATTAAGTAGTTTCCCTGCTTTGTGTCTAACTCCTAATATGATTGGAGATAGCTGTGGTCTGTTAGTAGAGACTTTCTTGATTCGAGAATCGGAGATTTGATTCTAGGTACCAACAAATATTCTCCATTACGTGATTCTAATGCACATTAAATCCTCTATTGAGAGTCATATTTCTTCATGTTGGTGTGGTGTGGAGGTTTCGAAAACGGCGTACCGACTCGTACCGTTCTCGTGATCACCACGTCTTGAATATGGGATTCGGTCCCAGTATAGTTTTTATGTAAATTCAAAACGGGAATAATCTAATTCAACTGAACTAAAACTGATATTGTTTATATTATTAGTATTAAGACTTTTATTGATATGATAATTCCACAAAGTATGAAAGAATAAACTGAAAATAAAAACAGTTTTAAAAAACTCTCCATTTCGAGGTGAAACAAAAATTTAGCTTAAAAGAAGATCTTCTTATATTAGATTAGCTTTCTTACATCTCCTTCCCAATTGAAGTGAAGAATGAAAAAAAGTCCCTTGAAGTGTTCGAATAATGAACTGTTCTGTCTTGACTGAAATCCCTTCTGAAAACTTTATTTCATGTAAAGCTATCCAATCACTCTTTCCACTTTTTTTTCTTCATCACATTCTTTTTCTTATTCTTTCGATTTCTAAATGAAGTGAAGAACTAAGCAAGACGATTTTTTTCTGTTCTTTTTTGATGAATAGACGAGGGCAGGTTGGAGAGAAAGCTCGCGAAGGTGTAAAAGTGTTTTTATCGTCCCGATAAAGATTTTACGACTGGCATAAAAAGAATGAAAGGGAAAACTTCAGATATCAATATTTCGTCAGCTAGTTAGGTAATGAAAATATACGAGGCTCTTGTTATTTAACGTAAAACTAAATCCCACTTTTCCTAGTACCTTGTTTATAGAGTAAATTAGCCATAAATCTTTATTCGGTGAAAGAACAAATTATTTTCAGCTGGAAATAAGATTTTTAATAACTTAAATCGTTCTATTGAGTACTTGTGAATGTTTACGCAAGTTCATAGCTAGGCTTAATGCGACTAACTGCATTAAGCGACGTTGCTCATTTATTGCGTATCAATGAAGTCCCTGTAAATTAAGTACAGAAGTGGACAAAGTTGCAAACGTCGTTTAGTAAAAGTATGGTTCTGGAGTTTGCTAGCCTATAACATCTCTTTCTAGAGTAATTGCATAAAACTGCATTTCGATAATAAGAAAACTTACTCAAAAATGCAATGCCATTACTTTTATGACGTCAGTTTTTGCGTTGGTCGCCTAGTGAGTTAAGGCAAGGCACAGTTGAAAAATTCGAATAAGACGAAAAAGATCACGGGTTCTATCCTAGCTGTACTTTTATCCAGAATTATTCGAAAATTGGTAGACCAATATGCGTTTTAGCAACGAATTTCTAGCTGCTGCTTGGCTTTTAGACATTTTCCTGATTTTTTCCTCCGAAAGAAACACAAAAGTAGGTCAGTTTCCACTGAAAGGCCTCCAGGAAGACAACCTAACCCAATAGGAGCTGATTCAGACTTCCACATCAAATACTACCTAGATGTTCTTGGTGGCTTTGACCAAGCGAAGCTGACACAATTCTCACGAGTTCTAGGCCCATGGACTTGGTTAATTACGCTAGACCAAGTGATATTAGCTAACAATAATTTATGAGAACAGTAAATATAAAGAAGAAAAGCGAACTACATAAAAAAATTGAGATTTGCATCATGCCTAATGTAAGAATACGTCCCGTTCTCGGGACGCCCAAGTGTCCCGTTTTCAGAAAGAGAGCAACTCACGATAATAATTTCAAACAAGAAGAGGCCAAAAATCAAAAAACTCCTACGGTAATGTCTAGTAGCCCGGCGATGACGGAGCATGCTCTATACTTGTCACACATATGTAAGTTGGTCAGAATTCTGCTATCTAACACTTAGTTGTAACTACATTACACCGCATGAAGTGACAGAATGAAACACTGGGAATAGTTTAAGCGAAAGTCGTTGGGTTTAACTGCCCAAACAATTTCACGCCAATAATTTTAATCGTACGAACTTTCGTATAATTATTCAATATATTTTATGTCTACCCGGCACTAATGCCTCCGTGTAAAGGATCTTTTTTTCTTGTGGCTAAGTTGTAGACGAGCTAGAAAACACAATTGCAAGTCGCAATTTATAAAGCAACGTTAATTACTGAAGTTAATTTTAAGAAATCCCGCCAAGAATTTCATTCTTTTCTGAAATCTACACCAAATATACTGAAGCAAAACTTTGCTCTTCAGAAAAATGCAAGATCATATGAATTATTTATTTTCATGTTTCTTTTCATTAATAAATAAGAACTGAAGAAATTTGTGTTTTCTTGAATTCACATATTCCCTAAAAATTAAAAAAAAATGTCCCGTTTTGAGGGAAAAATAAATGGTCACTTTAATCATCCCTCAAATTTCCAGTTAATGGTAACAGCAATTACCATTGGGTAATTTCAGAGTTAATTACAACATTACAACAATTATAAACCCATGAATGGAATGGAACAAATTTCCTTTTAATTCTGTAACTGTTATAATGCCATTACAATTAAATATCCTTTTAAATAGATATTTTTTGCTGTCTTTCTTCCGTTGAGGAAAGTTGTTGTTGGCTCCATATGTTTGCTATTGGCAAAAGTTCCTAGCTGTATCTGTGTGCTGGTTTTAGCACTGAAACTTTTTTGTCTTGGAGCAATTAAATTCAATGTCATGGATTTTAATCATGCTAAGGTATAAATGTATTTATTACTTTGAGAATAAATGGGAAAGTAATAAGAAATTAGAAGAATCTGCTTAGTCGCTTGGCTCATGAATTATACAGAACAAAAAAGTAATATTTGTTAATTTTGATTAAATAGTAGCGGATGTAAGGCAAAATATGCTGGCATATCTAGAACTCCGCCAACCTAAGGTTTTTATTTTATTTTATTTTATTCTTCAATATCCTCAGAATACTGCTAAACAATAGCAATAATTTTCTATTTGTATTTATGCGATAATGAATTTAAAAAACGGAAAAAGCAGCAAATACCGTGTAATTCTCTATTTTAAACAAATTTGGCTGCATTTATGGTGGAATGGAATCTCCCTCTCCGAAAATCTCATATTCAAATCCTTGTGTTAGTTCTTCACAGCTAGTAATTGTTTTGCACGAAATATGTTTCTATAATTAGTAGCTGTAATTTTTCGTATTTCCTGGTATTTTATACGATTAACATACTTAAATATAATTTTGAATTATACCTCTTTTTTACACTTTATCAACACAAAAACAATCTGATAATTTTTTGCATCTGTTGAAAGGTAAGCTTATTCATATCGCGGTAATAATCTTTAAAAATGCTTTATTAAAAATATTTCTAAACTACTGATTATTTGAATATTTGTAATCACAATCTTACATTCTTCCGTACCTCTCTTTCTAGTTTCATAAATATGGCATTTAAATCATCTTTATCTATGTTTTCTGTTGAGAAATTCTCAATTTCTTCCAATGAATTCACCAGCGCTTCTCCATTAAACAGTATTAGAGAAGATTAAACAAACATTACAACTTCCATTCAAAACCATTAAAGTGCAGAAAAGTTAATTCTGACATTAAATTTAAATACAATGGAAGCTCTTTAGTACGCCTTCTTACCTTAGTCTAATTTAAACCCTTCGTTTATTTCATTGCTAAAAAAAATCTTTATAAGTTCACATAACTTCGACATAACATTCTATAGTGCTGTGACGATAAAAACCCGAGGTCCAGTTGATTTCGTGTGTTCCTTTTGTTTTTTGCAAATAAATAGTCCTTTTTACTTTTAATTATTTATTTTGACGATCACGAATACCACACAAACACATCTGGCTACACAACATTTAGAAAATCATTTTAAATCGTCCAATTCACCGATTTCATCTTCAGACCCCTCTCATCTATGTTTTATTCAGACTGACTGAATTTCCCATCGGATAGGGAAGATGCGCACTAAAAAATTCCATTTCTAGAGATTACTGTGGCCCAAGTTGCCACAAGTGCATCCGACGCTTTAAGCTATAATAGAAAATAATTTTCTATTATGAGAAAAGAAGAAAGACATAAATTAAATTTGCAGTAATTTAATTAGAATCCAAAATCAAACATGACAATCGGAATTAGCATTTTTAAAAAACCAAATTAAAATTTGAACATTTCATTGCAAACTTCCCTAAACAGAAAGAAAAACCAAAAAGAACACTGCAATGAAAATAATCATTTTAATTTATATCTATTGTAATAAAATATTCTACGATATCACAAAATATTCAGTAATGATAATTACCTTTGTAAAATGTTCTGGGTAACAATTCCAAATGAAAAAATATCTATATATGGTAACTCAAGATGGGTTATTGAAATGGAAGTGTAATTATCATTAAGTTTTGTTCAATTGTATAAAAAAGTTGGGAATTTTTTAAGATGTTAAAATATTTTAAAATCTATTAATATTGTCTGAAATTATAAGTATAATATTATATCAAACTGATTATCAAATCCTTCTGAAAAGTAGACACATACCATACAATATACACGGCTAAATTAAGAGGTTTTCGCATTATGAACCAATGTTCGATTGTATGTCGTTTAAGAGTGGTTTCTTGAAGGACTTACTAAAGATGTTTCACTCTATTTCATTTTATTAGAAATTAATAAATAATTTTTAAATATCTTTTCTAATACTACTAATTTCTGAGTTGCCAAGTCACCACTCCATAGAGGACTATGGTTTTGTTTAACACGTTCACGCCGACGCTGCAATTCATGTTCCTCTTCCGTGGGCGGCTACTCTAAGAGCATTTTGCTTTAACGGGCGGCACCGAACTCAAGAGAAAAATTAAATTTTGCCGCAATGATAACCATTGTTGTTCTTTATTTTTTACCACTATAGCTGTAATATGTTTATAATATTGAATTAAAATAAAATAAATCCTTCTTTTTCAATTAATATAGGTTAAATTTCCATTATTTTAATTTTCATCTATATGGAAATTTTTTCTAGTTACTAAACGAACTAAATTGTTGGTGGTGCGCACCGCCTGATGAAACATTCAAGTGCGAGCCCAGGTGGTACGCGCCGGCGTGAACGTGTTAACCAAAAAAGAAATTGAAAAAATCACTTCTTCTTAAATCTGTTTGTCACTGCATATCGTCAGTGTTATATCAGAAGGTCGGAAGTCCAAATTTACCAAAACTTTTTATTGGTGAATAAAACTTGCATAGGGTAGCTATATGTGCCGTCAGATTATTGTATGTGATATGTGATTGTTGCAGGCTGTCACAAAATGCCATGTCGCTAGTGGTTTCAGCTGTTGCATCATAATTTCGTATGTTTTGTTGTGTATGGTTTCGAACATACGACATTCTGATATAACAGCAGCGACTATATAAGTTTCGGGAATAAAAGAACCGAGGAGAAATATAGTGAAAAAGTATTCATCTGTCGAATTGAATGTGAGAAGATTAGACAATCCTTAAAATCAGATCTTTTAATACCGTGAAAAAACGCAGAAAATTTAACATCTGACATTGAATGTGAATAGTTTGGTTTAATATATATCAGTTAAAAAGGAATTTTTATCTATCTTTTGCTCGCGTCTGACTTGCCAAGCATCCATTGTATTAGCTGTGGTTTTATTTAAGTCAAAAAGAAGTTTCAGAAGGAAAATTTCAGTCCCTCTTAACCCTTTCTAAGGCCGTGGGAATATACTTCCCACCAAGTTAATCAATTTTAAATGCATTTTTTGAGGTTGACGTAAGTTCTCGCTAACGTTTTCGCCGAAACAAAAACCTAGATGTTCCAATTTCTTATCTCGAACCATAACGAAGTGCCTTGACTTGGTAATTAATTACTAATTAATAAAATTAATTAACAGAAAATAATGCCATCCAATAAGCTAAATGAATTTCTTTTCTTAAATTAATCTCAATACCAAAGTTTTTTTATTATACCACTACTAGGAAAAAACGGCCTTATAACAGTTCTAAATGACGTATGTTATACAGAAAGAAAAGAATAGGAGAGAAACATAGTGGGAAATATTCAACATTCAGATTAACCCTTTAATTAGCCATTTTTTCCAGTAGTGGTATAATAAAATAACTTCGGTAATGATATTAATTTAAGAGAAAGAAATTCATTTAGCCTTATTGGATAACATTATTTTTTGATAATTATTTTTTTTAAATTAATAATTGATTACCAAGTCAAGACAGTTGTGGTTTGGTATTAGAAGCTGGAATGTCTAGGATTTTCTTTCATCGAAATATCTGGCGAAAACTTACGCCAACCTTTAAAATTGCATTTAAAAATTGCTGAATTGGGTGGGAAGTAAAGTTACCACAGCCTAAGAAGGGTTAAACGACAGAAGAATAAGTAGTCATTAAAATCTGCTCATTTGAAACCGTCGAATGCAGAAAAGTCATCTGAGAATGAATGTAAATATTTTGGTTTAATAGAAGGCGATTTTTAAATATCGCTTGCTCGTTTCTGACCTACTGAGATACCATTTTATAGAGGGTTGATTTTATTTTTAAAGATATTGCCATTTTAAAGAAATTTAAAAGTTCGGTTTTTCTTAAGGGGTTATAGAACCTTTAAAGGTTCCTTTTTATAGATTTTTTTATGATTTTATTTGAAAGCTCAAATCATTCTGAGCATTTTAAGTGTTACAGATTGGTGTTGTTTAAATAGTTTAGACGATATTGCCAAGTACCATCTCAATACATATTAGATGTTTAGTAAATTATTTTTTTAATTTAAATGCTTCTATCTCAAAACTATATTTTCAAAGCTTATACGCAGGATTCCTGAAATATTCTTCATCGTATCATTATGAAATTTTCCACGTATATATTTCCAAACAGAATGAAGAAGGAATTGGTGCAAAAATAGAGCATTCTAGTTTTGTAACAAAGGGCAGGGGCTTGACCTACCCCCGATAGCTAGTAAGAATATCTGTAAATGTCTTTTTTCGACACTAAGACTAACATTGCTGGGAAGCGACATTCCATATTCGTAACAGTATACATATGTTTGCAATGCTTAAAATTTTATATTGACTTTAAAATTCATATTGATAAAGAAACCTGTCTTATTTCATTGCGGTAAAAAAAATTATCAAATCCTTTAAGTGTTTGACACATTATAAATTTTTGAAATTTCATTATTTTTTAGTTGCTTTTTCGTTGTTAAAGGTCCAATAGTCCCCTTAAGATAGTTCGTCATTGCATATGTGTTGCAGAAAGAAAAGAATATGGAGAAAATATAGGGCAAAAAAAAGTATTCATCCGTCTGTGTTATCAAAGTCAGTGACGTGAAATTCCTAATAAAAGAATACGGTCAGATAACTTCTAGTGAATTCTCCCATTATTATTTTTGCTAAAAGCTATTATTTCTGGGAAAATTCTGTCGCTTTCCGACTTAATTAGCATATTAATAGCTCTTTTCCCGAAGAACTGAAGGGAGGGAATTTTTATCTTTTCTTGCCAAAAGCTCTCCGAGACGAACAGATTTACGTTCTCATAAACTGAGATTCACAGGTAATGAACGAAGACTGGGCCCCGTTTTGCAGAGGAAATTGCTTAATGTCGTTTATTAAAACGGAAAGAAAGCACTTTCCTTTTTTGAATGAAATGATTAGAATTTGGCGAAAGAAAAAGAAACCTCTGTTCCCTCGAGACCGTATTCTTAGTTCTTATTAATGCATTTCTTTGTTTGTTTAGCGCATTCGAACGAAAATGGCGTTTTAAGTTTTATGGTATAATAAAATAATGATTTTGGACATTCTCATGAGAATTCTTGCGTTATTTGGGTCTGAGAGGTTATTTAATACGTGAAATACTAAATCTGGGCATTTTTGGCTTCTTTCTCGCAATGTGTTTCTGTCAATTTTAATATCGAATGCCATTTCGCTTAAATACTTGTCAAGTGAAGAAAGCAAACCAATTAAGAACAAAAAAGAGAGGTAAACAAGAAATGGGAAGGTTATTATTTTTCTTTTTGTATCAATTTCGGATATTTTTTTGTCATGAGATGAATTTCATCGTGTGTCATTTCAGTACTGTAATAATATTCAATAACATGGCTTGAAATTGCTTTATACGCAAATAAAATTAATTTTCGCCACTAAAAAACAATCTTCTAAAATAATGAGAAATAGAATTCGTCAATATCAAAATTGCAGATTTTGAAAATAATTGCTTAAGAAAGCAATATAATATAATATAATATAATATAATATAATATAATACAATACAATACAATACAATACAATATAATGCTTACTAAGCTCCGTATAGAATATGATAAATAAATTAGAATTTCATTTTTGAAACATACGAAGAGTTAATATTATTCATAACTATTTGGAATTTAAGTATCACTTACGGAATTTAGACATTAAGTCTCTGTAAGGGAAATATTATCGTCATTTTAGCAAGCGAAGCTCCCAGGAGCTTTAGAAGGAAACTAAATGATACTAGAAAGGACGGAGTTGTATTTTAAGATCTCGTTTGCAAATGCTTGATACTATTTGATTTGAATCCGTTTTTTAAAAAATCTTTTACTTAAAATTCTACCTCTTAATCATCCATCCAATCTTAAATATATCTCTATCAATCTCTTAACAAGGCAGCAAAATAAGCAAAATATTTCCCAAAAAATTAAATAATATTTTATATCAAACGTACTAAAATAACGAAGGTGCATTTTTTATTTCCTGGTTAAAAAGAAGTTGTCTCAAACCTCACTCTTTAGAAGAAGACTGATATTCACTCTTCTTATAAATTTATGATAAGTGTCCACGCACGTTTAAAGAGATGATTTTGTAAGATTAAATCCTTCGGCCATCTTTCTTTAATACAATCTCGTGCAAGAAATAATTGGATCATCATTCACGATTATGTTCCTAGTTATGATGGTTTTTAGGCCAACCAGTATCTTAAATAAGTGTAAATGTATATTTACTTTGGAATCTCTTGCCTTAACACGCATTCTTAATTTTTATTATAGAATGTGTTCTACAACATATGAGTTGGTTCAGGGCTCGGCAGTCGCGCCTGTTTATCTTTCAGAACATAATTAGGGCTCTCTTTGAGTTAGTAAATAATATACGCATAACAAAATAAAATAGAGAATTTAAAATTTATATTATAAATGACAAAATAAAATAACAGATGGAAAAATCAAGGAGATGTGGAATTTCAGCCGAAGCTCTGTTGATTTAAACATGCAGTTCTTGGTTCCGTAGCCTTTGATTAATTTAGTTTAGTTAGTAAATGATATACGTAAAACAAAATAAAATAGAGAATTTAAAATTTATATTATAAATGACAAAATAAAATAACAGATGCAAAAATCAAGGAGATGTGGAATTTCAGCCGAAGCTCTGTTGATTTAAACATGCAGTTCTCGGTTCCGTAGCCTTTGATTAATTTAGTTTAGTTAGATTAGCCTTCCGTTCTGAAGCAACTTGAGGGGTATTTTGGATTAGGCATCGTAACTTTGAACCGCGGTCAGAGGGCGACGCCTAAGCCAGCATCGCCCAAACTTCCGCACCACACCAGTGGAAGGGAGTTTGACCCATGATAAATTTAACGTGAACTAGATCCGTATGCATGGAGGATAACCCCGCATGTCCCTTCCTATCCCTAAGCCGAGACTGTGCCACGAGGCGGGCCACGGTGGCCTAGTGGTAAGGTCTCGGCTTCGAGGCCGGAGGGGTCCAGGCTTGAATCCGATTCTACTCGATATCCGTTGTTTATGGGACCTGTTGCACGCTAGATCATACGCAGGGGATCAAACGATCTCCCGTTGGTGTGATACTGAAATTTGGAGAGGGACTGCCAGCTCAGGTGTCGTCCTCGTCATCCGAACGTGGCTCAAAATTAGACGTACGTCCCAAAATAGTCCTCGAGTTGCTTCGAAACGGGACGTTACTACTAAACGGAAAACTAAAACTGCCAAGCGTCCATCTGTTGTCTTTGAAGCGTCGTGGTAATGAAATTTCGGTTGGTCTTTTAAATAAACAAAACACAAATGTAACTGCACTCTAAATATAGTTATGATAAGTTTATATATAACCGAGCTATAGTGTTGTACTCCTTCGCGAAATAAATTGTGCATCTCACTATCGTACATCTCTTCTAATATTAAAAATGGAAAATATTTATGTAAGAACCATTTGAAGTGTGGTGTCCATTTTAAAATATTTGCGCCAAAGTCTATGCATTCATACCAATACAGACCGTTTGACCTAAAGCTAACAAATTTTTCCAAGATGTATTCTAAAGGATGGGAATGAGCGCCTTGGAGCGATTTTTTCAAATTTAATTATAATTTTATAACTTATTTACGGAAATATTAACACACTAAAATGATTTTTACGACATCTTAAAATTCAAAAAATTATCTTTTTAATGATATCAATTTAGTTGCTGTTAAGTTTTATCTTGAATTATGACTTTAAAAAAAAAAAATATTTGTATTTTGCAATAATGCTTCTAATTTTCGCAATGAAATTTAAACCGTTTTCATTGTTTCTAAGAATATTTAATCGTGTGCTTTTCTTCCATTGTTGAAAGCTAAATAATGAAAATTCTATATATTTTTTCACGTCCTTTGGCAATATCGAAATGTATTTTTTTCTTACTTTCTTTCCTCAAACTGTTTGTCAAATCTATTAACAAAGCCCTCTAAGATATTAAAACGTTAATCACCACCTTACTAAAAATTATTTTGACCTGCTGGGACACGGGAAAGAACTGATCATGCACAATCGCGAAAACAATGTCAGAATTATTTTTTGACAAAAACTGTCAAAAATAATGCTTTTGAACGTAGTCAAGCGAACAAAGCAAATTTGTCTTCCGCGACGTCCTAGAATTAAACTGGCTGCCTTTACTTAAGCCAGCCTTCTTATTTTGTTTGGTTGGCCACATTCACCTGTCATTATGTATTTATATGGCCAGTGTGAATCGTCTCTGAGCTGCGGATAAAAAAGCAAAAGGTTTCACGTGAAGCATGCGTGATTCACACAGCCAGAACAAATACATTTCCTGTTAGACACACTTGCTTCACGTGGAGATTAAAGTGTTAATTCCGAAATACGATAACAATATATCCGACTATACTTATTATTTCATTTTTATCAGCATGTTGCAATCCAGCTAACAAGATGTTAGGCGTGCTCGTACAATGTGGCCCAGCGGGTAATGTTGGAAAAACGATCTAATATATGGCGCTAGCTTTGAGAAAATGAGACCAATCTTGGTGCGCATGATCATTAGAGCGAGCAATTGTATAGGTGTGTGTTTCGTTAGCGAACGGTGAGTTTAAGTGCATGGTAGCGATGAGTTTAAGTGTACGGTAAGTAATTAACAGCAAAAAAATCGTGGACCCGCTCTTTTGCTCCGTCTGTGGCCACAGAAGCAGTGGCCGTGGCCATTGCTTTTTTATCCTCTTGCACCAATCCAGTGCGTTTGAACTTGTCATACAGCCTAAAGAAGAGAATTGAAACACATTTTTGATGACAAACGTCGAGGGGGAAAAAACGAAACACTGCGAAAACTCGAAATTTGGCTTACCATTTTTATGGTCCGTTTGTTCGGTCAGTTCTTTTTTGTGAAACTCCTCCTTCCATGCCCGTTGCACTGACTTAACATTTTCATGGCATTTCGAGCACAATAAACACTCGAACATCTGTTCAATATTTATTCATTTTCGCTTGTGGCAATCACAACTGAAGAACACACTTAAACTCACCGCTCGCTAACGAGACACACATCTATACAATTGCCCGCTCTGATGATCATGCGCACCAATTTTAGTCTCAACTGATCGCAGCTAGCTTCATCTATTAGATTCTTTTTCAAACACTACCCGCTGGGCCACCCGGTACAATACGAGTAAAATGTGGCGCATATTTTAATGTCGGAATAAACTGTGCATTTTATATGGGGAGTAAGAAACAGCACCGTAAAACATAACGTGCAGTCAGATGTTAAATATCGCAGAGACAGTTATGTTTTCATGAAAATGTGACGTCATGTGACTTGGTTTTTTTCAGAGAGGTTCATAACACAACTATTAGAACATGATTAAGGCTTCTAAAATAATACCGCCTTAATGTTTACCACAATTTACAATTAGTTTAAAAATATTTTGTTTAGGAAGGTATGAATATCAAATTATGTACAAGAAATTTAATTGAAATTAAACATAGCCATTACCCCCAGCTGGTCTCCAAAGGCGGCTAGTAAAATAATATAGCCCATAAATCACAAACACAAAAGTCCTTCTTTATCATTGCGATTAGAAATAACAGAAACAGCAATAAAGTGTAAACTGTCTTATTTTTATTCATACTGATTAAAAAGAAATTGAAATTTTATCATTGATTTCAATAAATAAAAAGAATTTATTAAAAGAATAATGTCGTGGCGTTTGGGCTTAAATAATATTAGTAAACATTACATACTTCTCACATTGGAGAGTTAATGTTGAGAAATCGATGAAAGTGTATTCCTTCCCTACAGATTGTTATCAAAATAAAAAAAATAATGTTAGTTTTGTTAATTTTTTTATTTTAATTGTTTTCTACTTTTTAGTCATTGATGACTAAAGTCATCAATGACTTAGTCATCATGACTAATTTATAATCATTATCATTATAAATATTATGAATTCTTGAATTTAATTTTTCTCTAATTCACTGCCAGGTGCATCCTTTTTCATGGAATCAAAATTTAATTAAATTAACCATTTAATTGATTATTAAGTTCCGAAAATACCGAAGTATCACATTGTCACCAAGAATACACAAGTCTACAGAATTTAAAAGCTCTATCATCAGTAAATGAGCAAAAAAATTGATAGCAAAATTCCATCTTTATAAACATGACAAGTTAAATATAAGTGTACAAAAAATGAAAAAATAGATAAGAACTTCAATTAGAGAACATTATTACAGCCTCTTTCACTAAGTTATTGCATTCAAAAACTAGACATACTTTCCGTTTCTTTGCAAGGAAAAACAAAACACTTCTTGGAATTAAGATTATTAAATGTCATCGAAAACAATGAAATGTTTTATTTATTTTCCATTATCATATTTCGTTGAGCACAAGAAAAACTAAAAAGTTAATTAATCGCTCACAAATTCTTTTACATGTAGTAAGACACAAGAAAATATATTTATTTAACTAGCCGAGGCTTATTTTGCTCGCTTAATTGAAATACAAAATTAAAATTTTCATTTTTAGACAGGAGAAACAATGTTAGTCATCTTGGAAGTAAGAAGCGTACTGAATAAGATAATTAAGAAATGATTAATTACTATTCAGTTTTACACATGAGCTATCTCATTATCATTCTGTATGTTTTCATGCTCTTAGGTCATTCTTAAAAGTAATTACGCGCTGCATTTTTTTTAAATACTGGCCATTTTCATCTTCAATCTTTAGCCATTTTGGAGAGTGAAGAAACTGCAGAACTAAATAATTTTACTTAATAATCAAAAAGCAAAAGTGGAAATTTAAAAAAATGTCTATCTTTGCAAAAATATTATTGTAATCGCAGGTGTTTTTTCATTCGTTATTTATTCTTCCCCCTCAACACATTCTTATTCGCAGACGGTTTTTTCCTTCTTTTTGTTAGAAGTGTTCAGATGAAAAATAGCTGTTTTATATACAAATTATGATTCCATTTGCATTCCAACAAAATTAACGCAATAAAGAAGCCAATTATTCGATAAGAATATTTGAAACTGAGTCTAGACAGGCTTTTTCGCAATTGTTAAAGTCTAGCAGATTTATGAAAACATAATAGAAGATCTCATAAATCATACAAAGAGGCGTAAATACTGTGAAAAGAAACGTAATTCACAGAAAATACTATTTCATCACGTTTGGCATGGATTAGATGTGACTTAGAAGAGAGATTCAGCAGATAGAGAAAATGAAGGAATAAGCCTCAATAAGATGATTCATTCTTTTCAGTATGTTCTTTGATCTAGTTGGAGACGATTACATCAGTCATAATCGCAGAATCGCACTGATTATACTTTTCGATAACAAGAAAAACCAAACGATCTAAGGAAAATAATACTATCTGTAAAGTTCAAACGAATAGGAAACTTTAGGATTTCCCTATTTTTTGATATTGAAAATTTGTTCGAAAAATGTTTCTAACATTTATATTTGCATAGGTTTTGTTTGAGCTGTTTTCATTTATAGAATAAAGCAGTAATTTTAAAAATGTAAGCTAATTTAATTTTTCCTACTGTGATTTCTTCAAGCAGAACTCATCAACATTTTTATTGAAATCATTAGTCGTTCATCACGACCCAAAATACCTAAAAAGTACAATAAAAAATTTAAAGGAGATTCGAACCTCTAGTCCTAAATATCGTAATATGATAAAGTTTTAGGCTTGATACGCCTGTTCTTACATTATTTTAAAAATTTACTCTTAATTATAGCAATAATAACGTACATACAAAAATTATATTTAATACCGCCGCAACTTGCATGTGTATAAGCACAGCAACTAAAACTATGAAAAGTTTTATTGTAAAATACACTTAAAAACATTTAAAAAATATTTTAAATTGAAAAAACAATTGCACGGAAATAAAATTAGTACCGCTGAAGTGCGTTAGACGTTTAAAACAGACTTCATTAAAATGATAATTGTCAATTTTATACGACGGTACATCGACATTTATTTACAATTATCAGAAACGATAGAAGTAGCGGCGATCGGAAGTTATAAGGAGGAGGGGCAAAAATTTATTGACAACTACAAGTATCTGGTACAATAGGGGTGGGGGGTAGCCAACAAAATTTAAAAAAAAATTCCGAAAAATTAGCTAACTTTTCTGGTCGCTGTTGCTTTTTTTTATAAAAATCCTAATTTTTATCATCTAAAATAAAATAAAAATTAAATTTTTCCCGCCAAAATAGATGGGGCAGGGCTTCCGCTCCCTCCTCAACTCACCGCTGAAAGATACTATGGGCAAATACGCGCAAATAATCCCACAAACCAACATAAATATTAAAAATTTCTTCATTAAATTGTAAAATTCGTGCTTCTAGGTGCATTGAATCTACGAGTGTTCCAAATTTCATGGCTGTAAGTGCGATAAATTCATCAGGAAACCGCACACACGCACTTCCTTCTATAAGTATAGACACTGATTTCTTAGACACTCACTGGCATTATTCAACTTTATTTTCTTCTAGAACTGAAATAAGAATTGCATCCGAGCCAATACGCAGCAACATTTTCACCCAACAAATATTTATAAGCATTCAAACAGCATCACCAGCGCCATCATTTCCACAGAACAAAACATTCTCCAAAGCACCTACTTCCTCATTTCCCAACCATTCGTACAGAATATCAAACAACTGTCTCAGCATGCGATCTCGCCGAATGACTTTCCGACGAAATAAACTGAGCAGGATATAAATAAGCAATTTCTACAGTCAAAGCGACATGTTGTTCGCAAAAAACCGATAATTTGCAGGAGAGGGAGGCAAATATCTCTGCAGGGAACTCTCCATCGCACTCGATATATCGGAAAAACATCAGAAGCTTATCTCGCCGGAAAGAACGGGGGGTGGAGAGAGAGGCAGTCAGACGAGTTAAAATCTACTAGATGACAAGAGTTCGTCACAGCAGACACGCTCGTGTGACAGTGAGAAAGAAACGGGAGAGATTAACATTGATTTTGGAGGCTTCGTGAATTTACGCGAGTCGAGAAGAATATTAATGAGGGAGAGTTCATTGGCTTCGGTCGGAGGAAGATGTTTCGACTTCAAGAGATTCGGAATCTCTCGGAGAAAAGTGGAGAGTGTTGTTTATCAATGTCAAAGTTAAGCATTTTGAAACCTCTCTACATCAACCATCCTCCATTTCCCGAAAAAAATGGCCGTTCAGAGGGGTGGCCGCTCTAAACGGGTTTCACGTTTGGAAGTGCAAAGTACGCGTTTAAACAAGCCCTAATTCGATATTTTTGATAAAGCGAGTTTTAAGAATCACCTAAAGTTAAAAGTACTTTACTGATTTCTTTCGAAAAAAGACGCAATTTGTGTTTGCTTCAACTCTTCAGCAGCGGTAGATTTTGTCACTATGGGGCCACAGGCACAAAATTGCTTTGAGGCCCCTATTCGTACCCTACCTATAGTCGCAAATTCGCCGTTGCCACTAAGGTGCACGTCGAATAGGTTTTGAGGCCCCGTAGTTTCTCGAAGCCCGAGGCAATCGCCTCTAACATCTATGCGGTAAATAGCCACTGCCTTTTAGCTTTTACAGATATAGGTTTTTTCCAATTTTGTTTTTTAAATTGAAAAATAAATCCCTAATCTTTCCCTCAGTTGTTGAGGAATGGGAAATAATTTCATCTATTTTTTCCTAAAGTCTGTTGAGCTGAGAGTTTCATTTGCTGACTGTCACAACCCATATCAGCAGCTTCTTTGTCAGTGAATCAGCGCCTGAAAGGCTCATATGAACTCGGTAGAGGTCAAAGGTTGCTTTTCTCTTCACAATGGGAAAGGAATGATTAATTTTGATATGATTTCCGATATTTTTCTCAATTTTTGTTTTTTCTTTCCTCCCTTTTCTCGTAATAAAAGGTCGAAGGTCAGAGAGACGAAAGGAATGCACTTCAATGAAATTGGGGGACGACCAACCTGGCCGCTCAAAAGGGTTGAAAGGCGGTTAAACATAGTTTAACTTAACATTATATATTTGCGCCAAACATTCTGTGCCCAACAAAAGTGGACGTTGATACGCATAAAGAGCTGTCTATCAACGGTCATTTAGTGAAATTTAAAATTTTACAGAAAATGTACCATATTCCCCCCCTCCCCTTCCCGAAAGAAAGATGATTTTGCCTTTTGTTGGCGTGTCGAAACTAAATACTCAACGAAGTGGATTCCCAAAATCGCAAAGTCAGTTTATTGATGTGAACGTTTTTCCAAAAACTATTTGTATACAATATTTGATGTCAGAATGCAATCACTCAACATGAATATTTTGTTTGTCATTTTCGGTAATTAATCAGAAATAATGAGTTTTTTAGTACGTTTCACCTAAGTTAGATTAATGTGACCAAAGTTAGGTTAGGTGATTTATGTAGGTTAACTTTGTGAAGGAGAAGAAAAAATGTTGTGAGGAAGCTGTGCATTCATCATGTTACATCCACGATATTATAATTTAAAATTTTGAACAGGCAATGTGTTTTTGCGTAAACAGAGTATGCTATATCAGAATTCGGTAAAAAAAAATCCTATCCACTGATGCCTCATTCATCGTTCCAGCCTTTGTTTTACCTGAGAAATGGGAATGTTGACAACAGAAATAACACTTAGATAATATCGTATCATCATTGTTGCTAAGCCCAGTTTAGTTTTATTTTTTAGCCCCGCTTTGAAGTACCAGAAGAGTTATTTTCGGACAGACATCAGAATGTTGACCATGATCAGATCACGGTCATAGTAGTTGATCCGGCATATTTCTACGTAACACCATCGGGGGAACGTTCGACCACAACCTATTTAACGCACACCCGACACAGGTACACAGAGGATGTGCAATGGAATTGGGACTCGAATTTTGAAACCTCTAATCCCAATACCGAAATTCTGTCAACGGGCCAGTTTAGCTTATCTAAACGCAGTAGTTCTATGTCCTGACACATACATAACATGTTTATTCAGTTTATTAATTTTGAAATAGAAACTTAAATATATTTTTTAAATATAGAGTCAAATGAAATCCTTAAAGTAAAAATACATATTCTGCTTTATAAATTTGGTGTTTTAACCCTTTGCACTCTTATGTCGAGTCAGACTTGACATTCTTAAAGATACATTTTTTACACATTCTTGTTGGATAGCGCTTATTATAAAAACCATATAATACAGATTAATTTTTAGGCATTGAAACAAATTAATAACAATATTTTTCAGCTTTCTAAAGTGCTAAATCAATCCTTACACTCGCACGTGTATAATTAGGTATCTTATTATCTTTCGGAGAGCAAAGGGTTAACCCTCTGACTGCGGACTTTTTTTAAATCACTATTTAGTTGCAACGTTTGCAAACATGATCAAATACCGTTGAACCATGTGAGTCGTTATTTATATGCAAAGCTTTATTGGTTTAATATGATCCAACGCTGTAAGGGTACTAATTAAACATATTAACCTGTGAAAATCACAGGATGCAGCAAAAAATAGACTTTTTTCCAACCCGCGGGATACGCAGTCAGAGGGTTAAATCTTACGTGTAGATGAATAGAGTCCCCATTAATCCCACATTGAAGTTATAAATCAAAAAAAGAATCTACTCGCATTTAAAAACTCAGGAATTACTTCCGCCT
The DNA here is from genome assembly GCA_013235015.1 of Araneus ventricosus. Classification (NCBI taxonomy): domain Eukaryota; kingdom Metazoa; phylum Arthropoda; class Arachnida; order Araneae; family Araneidae; genus Araneus; species Araneus ventricosus. The sequence continues at coordinate 27,644 of BGPR01020015.1, forward strand.
CGTTGTCAGATAAATAATTACACCTTGTGTGTGTGTGTGTGTGTGTGTGTGTGTGTG
>BGPR01020016.1:0-28411 GCA_013235015.1 Araneus ventricosus
CTGCTTCGTTCGAGACACGACTGTGCTTGAATCCTTCTTTAATAAAGATGGCGTACCTTTAACGTGTTATTCTCTTCAGAACAGAATTCACACAAAATTGCATCTAAAATCTAAAAGCTTGATTAGATTCAAGGACCAAAAACTTACTCCTTATAACAGCGATAATCAAATGTTTCCCTCGCGAGTTTACTATCTCTATAGTACAGGTGAGCTTGAAGAGTTTGTTATTTAAATCCCCTGTGTTCTCGTTAATAATTTAAGAATTCACCCGAAAGCTTTGTATAAATAATTCACCAAGACGCGCTTTTTCTGGTGACTTTGGGGCGGCAAGGGAGGTCATAGTTGGCGTCATTTGGAATTCCCACTCTTGATCGATTTTGGTGGATTTATTCTGGTGGTGAGAGAAAGAAATGGCATTGGTAGAGCTTCATATTTGCTCCTGAATTTCCAGATATATTGCCTCAATACTCAGGTGAACAATGAATGGTAATGATTCAAAGAGATGGATCCAGATTTGTTTGGTCTTGATATCTATTAAAAAGGTTTGGTACGTTAAACATTTTCCTGCTTTAAGTAAAAAGTGTTTGATCTTTTAAATCGTTCGTTTTACCTGCTTATAAACTTTTAAGGAAAGAGTTCGTTACAGGAGAGACTAATTAAAAGAACTGGAGGATAAATTGATTTACATTTTCAAAATATTTGGTTCAGGGGAACTAAAACTTAACAAACCTTTGAAAATATTATTTTCAATATAATAAAGAAAAAACGCACGTAAGAAACATAATCATAGTATTTAAGAGCAAATCGCACGCTAACGAAACATAATCATGGTATTTTATTAAAGAACTAGTAGTATTTTTGGCGTTGCTCTAAGGATAAGAAATATTTTTCAAGTCAAGTACTTATAACCCTTTCAATTTACTAAAGTGTGTGTTTTTCGCGGAAGCGTCTTTCGTTGATTTTAGTTAATAAACTGACCCTTTGGACCAGCAATGAAACACCCTTCTCTTTTCTGTCTCCTATGTTTGAACCACTTGGCAAGAATCTCATAGTCCTTCGTACTCCATTTCTCCCTCCCATCATTGCTACGGGAACAGCAGAAACTCTTTCATATCATTTATTTTTGCCATTATCCGGACTACAATTCTCTTCTCTTTAGTGTTTTTGTCATTGACCGGAAAAAACCGCATAGTGTTCTTTCTTTTTCTCCTTAGGCCCTCTCCCTCCGGTAGGAAGTAGGTTCAACAATTTTCAAGGATTTTAAACACTCATTATTATCAATAAAATTTGTAAAATTAAATGAAGCATCGCGGAAAGAGAGTAATTAACATCATTGTATTGTGGCGAAAACATATTGAAAGAGGTATATGCTACAAAATAAAAGCTAAATAAAATTTCTGCCTTTCTGTTAACATTCAAAGAAAATAATATTTTTATCATAACTTTCACAATGGTAAAAATACCGGAATGAAGGAATTGATAAAACAATCAATGGTTTCAATTTAATTACAATAACAGAAAGCATTGTTACAAATTGTGTATGAAATAAATTTGAAATGTTCCTTAAATTAAGAAAAAGAACGAATAACATTTAATTTGAAATTATTAAAAAGATGATTTTCTTCTCTTTAAGATGGTATGCAAATAATCTACGTGCAATATCTTTCTCTGAAATTATTTGCGAAAAACTGAGATAAAACTTCGAAAATTGACTTAATTTTCGTTATTTAATTAAATATCTTAGGAAATAATTTTGTTTGGAAAAGTAGAATTAATCTAAGAACGGAACATAGAATGGCATGTGCAAATTTCATGTCAAGACTATTCAACGTTTATAAGGAGTTCTCGCTACAGATAGACCGTTAGAACATATTGCCCCCCCCCCGTTTCCTCTTCCTACGATAGAAACCGGACTAAGTAGCCTTGAAGGCTTAGCACACACTCATGAGAATCAGTTAAAAATGTGTGAAAATTAAACAAAACATCGAGACAATAATTCACTAACATAATTGGATCACTGTGTAACCGTATTAAGAGCTGTAAATGCTACGACAACAGGCAACCGGAAGTGAAAAGTCTACTTTGTTGTTTATGGTCAAAGAAAGCAATATTTTCTTATATTAACTTTAACACTGACAAAAGCCCGCGCGCGAAACAGTAATTTGGCTTGAATTTATTTCTATAAGAATAAAAAGTATTGTTACAAATTGTGTTAAAAATATATTTTTTAACCTTAGCAACAATCAGAGAAAAAACTTCTCATTTTCTGCTCTTTAAAATGGTATAAAAATAATTTTTGTCTAATAAATATTTCAGAAGTTATTGGCAAAAAATTCTAAACGTTAGGCTTAAAAACGGCTAATTTTCGTTATTTAATTAAATATATTAAGAATTAATTAACTCTGAAAGTTGAAAATAGTATCGTTGACCTAGAAATATTCTCTAGAATGTCGTGTGCAAATTTCATGTCGCTACGATTCACCGTTTAGGAGGAGTTCTTGTGACCGACAGACAGACAGATACATGTATTTTCTGCTTTATATTATACTAGCTGTAACCCGCGACTTCGTGCGCGAAGAATTTGAAGTATTAAATTTTTTAAATTCACGAATGTAAATGTTTCGTCACATGTTGAAAGGGAAAATTAAAAGTTTTGACGGTTGATAATACATTACTAGCTGCATGGCCCGGCGTTGCACGGGCAATCTTGAATAATGGGATATTCCCGGGCGGAGAGAAGTGAGACCATGTGAGGCCTTGGGATCCATATTTTCATATGCCCGGCTCCGTTTTTTTTTCTACAAATATTGTCATTTACTTTCCCCGACAAATGAAAATATTCTTTCAAATCTAGTCGTTTTATTACTAATTTTCATATGCCCGCCTCCGGTTTATTTTTTTACACATATTGTCGCTAACGTAAACGTTACGTTTCCCCCAAAACGTAAAAAATCCTTTGAATCCTATATTGTTTAATTAAAATTTTTAAATCCAACCTTTTAATTACCTTATATCCCAGCATTTCTCGGAATCCACATTTTTTCATATGCCCGCCTCTGTTTTTTTCCCTACAAATATTGTCACTAAGCTTCCCCAACAAACGTAAATCTGGTTTGAATCCTCTCTTTTTGGATTCAAACTTTCAGTTCTAGCCTTTTTACTATCTTAAAGCAGTTTGGTTTGAATGAAAACGAGAGAATTCTTATGCTTATAAATTAAAACAGATTAGCATGATATTTGTTTTGCAAAAGAAAAAATAAAACGAATAATAATGAAGAAAACGATAAAAATGAATAAATATTTCCCCCCCAACAAACATAAAATTTGCGAATCACCGTACGACCAAAAAAAAAGAAAGAAAATGCAGGAAAACGATTTTTTTTCAATTGTTAATAAATCCAAACACAGAATAACACAGAAGCTCGCTCAAAAAAAAAAAAATACCAACTTCCGTTAAATGAATAAAAAAAATGCAACACCGGATGCGAAAAATAATAGTAGGGGAAAAAAAGAATCCGCCGTGAATGAATTCTCCATTCTGCCAATAGATGGCAGCACGTCAATTCATTCATTTTGACGTTTTTAATTAATATCTTTTTAACTAATTGTAATTTCGGAATTTAAATGGCCGAAATGGCTTCCCTGGATTATTCCCCATCTTTTGGTACTTTCCGCGTGCTTCTCCGTTTGGTGGTTCGTGAGAAGATAGAGGGACATACATACATACATACATACGTTTGTTTACCTTCGAATTTTAATAGAGTAGATTGGACGACTAACAGGAGTGTTTGCTGTCATAGTTAGGTAATTTGTTTATCTATGCTAACACACTTTTGTATACTACGTTTTTCTGTTTTACGTTTTTTGCACGGATGTAGAGGTTTTGTGGTCTGGACACACGTGAACCCGCCACATATGTTGCCCATGGGAAAAATATGGTTTTCCCAATGTTCGCCTGCCCCTTTGAGTGTCTGGCCGTGAGCCTACCTTTTGAAATTGGATGGTAAATCCTTCGGCATTATCGGAATGCGGGAAATTAAAACACTCTCTCGTTTTTAAACACTCTCACGACGTTTGTACCTAGGTGTGCAATTTGTAACCATGCGCAGTCTCGGTACATCGAGGTTACGTATCAAAAGTACTGGCACACCGACTTTTAATATCAGCTTGTCGGAAGGTACCCCTGACAATTATAAGGAGTTCAAGAACTCTACAGGATATGATGTTACTTGTAACATATTTTTTTTATTTATCTGACCTAAACTTTCATTAATCAGTGCCAAAATTACTAATTCAACAACCATTCTCTATTCCTGATATATTCTCCGTTACTGTAAATTACATCATTGTACTCAATGGTATCATCAGGCCCTTATAATTTGTGTACCATCCATCATGCTATATGTCATCCACTTCTACCATTTAAAAGAATACATAAAACAAAATACTATATCGTCGCATATTTTCCTTTATTTATAACTAGCTGTTACCCGCGACTTCGTGCGCGAAGAATTTGAATTAATCTTTTTTTTAATTCACGAATGTAAATGTTTTGTTGCATTTTGAAAGGGGAAAGGAAAAGTTCTGACGGTTGATAATACTTAATTCGACGGCTGACAGGAGTGTACTGTACATGTATGCTGATATAGTTATGTAAATTGTTTATCTATTCTAATATACTTTTGTATATCACATTATTTACACGGATGTAGAGGTTGTGTGGGCTGGACACACGTGAACAGGCCACATATAGTTGCCCATGGGAAAAATTTGGTTTTTCCATATGTACATCTGCCACTTTCAGTTTCTGGCCCTGAGCCTGGCAAATGACATTTTGAAAGGGATTTGTTGCCTTCTGAACTGAGATGATAAATCCTTCGGCATTATCGGAAGGCGTGGAATTAAAATACTCTCTCTTCTCCCTATATCAGTCATAACAATAGCTTTCATGACGTTTGGACCTTGGTGTGTAATTTGTGACCGTGTGCCATTGCGCAGTCTCGGTATATCGAGGTTGCGTATTAGTAGTACTGGCACAGCGGCATTCAATCTCGGCTTGTCGGAAGGGTCCTTGACAATTCTAAGATGTTGAAGAGCTCTACAGTATATGATGTTCCTTGTTAATGCCCATTACCGTATCTACAGATGAATGTTTTGTAATACCTCATTGTGAAATTTAAACAAAACATCGAGAGAATAATTCACTAACGTCATTGGATCACTGTGTAACCGCATTAAAAGCTGCAAATGCAAGGACAACAGGAAACCGAAAGTGTAAAGTCTCCTTTGTTGTTAATGGTCAAAGAAAGCAATATTTTCTTATATTAACTTTAACACTGGCAGAAGCCCGCGAGCGAAAGAGTAATTTCGCTTGAATTTATTTCTATAAGAATAAAAAGACTTGTTAGAAATTACGTTACAAAAATATTTTTAAACCTTAATAACAATCAGAGAAAACATTTCATCGCAATGTAATTAATAACATTAAAAAGATCATTTTCTGGTCTTTAAAATGGCATAAAAATAATTGTTGTCTAATAAAGATTTCGGAAGTTATTGGCAAAAAACGTCTAAGCAATAGGCTTAAAAGCGGCTAATGTTCGTTATTTAATTAAATATCTTAAGAACTAATTAACTCTGAAATTTGAAAATAGCACCTTGTGTGTAAATTTCATGTCGCTACCGTTCACCGTTTAGGAGGAGTTCTTGTGACCGACCGATGGACCGGCAGACAGACAGATACATGTAATTTCTGCCTTGTTTTATAGATATTTATAAACATAAGCAAAACTTTCAGAAACAAAGATAAATTAGTTCCAAGTCTAACCGTTTCCTAGCAGCGAAGTAGGTATAAATTTGCGTTATTTCAAAATCGTCTGCACGTAAAATTTAAAAAATTAATAAAAATTGAATGAAAAATGTCACAGAAATAAAATTAATATCATTGAAAAGGTAAAATTTGTATCTTTAAGATGGTATAAAAATTATTTGTATCGGATAATTTGTTCCGAAGTTACAGCGGAAAAAAGGATTACGTGATAGTTGATTTAAAAAATAATTTATTTCACATGTTTTCGCATTCCTGAAGGATCACGTGACAGTTGAGTGAAAAATAAAAATCTTCATCGCGAATCGCGGAGTCAATGGGCTTTCTTTGTTAACTATTTTTAATCTGTAGTCAAAAATAATTAATTTAACGTGATTTCACCTAGCCTATGTCCGTTCTCGGGTTTCAAGCTACAACTCTGCCAATTTTCATCCAAATCGGTTTTGTGGTTTGGTCGTGAAAGCTTAACAAACAGACAGAAAGACAGACAGACAGACAGACAGACACACTTTCGCATTTATTATATTATTAAGGATAAACTTTAGTTTCTAAATTTTAATCTAAAAACTCCTGCAGCTATATTATATCTATCAATAGATTTCTGTCCCGGCGTCAATTCATCGACAGCTCCTTGAATAAAATCTGATATGGAAAAGTATAAATCACTAAAATTAAATAGACTGCAAACTCGAAAAATGAAAATCAAGCGTCGAGTTGAGTAATTACATTTTTTATTCCATTAATAAATTATTTGTTTATTTTCTCTGAAAGATCACATAATCGCGGCTTTCTTTATGATCACGCAATGTTTAATCTAATTAATGATGATTTAATAATGTTTAATGATATTTGATTTATTTTAAAATCGCCTGCGATATTTTAATAAAAATAAGTTATTCCACGTGTAGTTTGGCCGTGAAAGCGTAACAAACAGACAGACACACTTTCTCATTTAATATATTATTAAGGATTTATTATTTCTTCGGAAACGCAGGTAAAAATGACAGGTGATATGAACTGCAGTGATTTTTTAATCTAATTAAATAAGCTTTAGAATTCTTTAAGAACCAATGAAAACATTGCCAAATGATATTTGAAAAAAAAAATAAACAGAAAAAATAATGGCAAAGTAATTATACCGTTGCCTAGCAACTCATCAGTATCAATTCTAGTATTATTAAATTTGATTTATTTTAAAATCGTCTGCGATATTTTAATTAACTCGGTTAATCAGTTTGTATCTGAATAAACCTGTCCTCTTGAGCAATTAACATTGGCACTAGTTTTGTGAAGATGCGACAATATATACCAGAATTTTAGAGGTGTCCCATTCATTTCGTTGACGACTGTACCAAGATCAGAGAAAAAATGCTACTTTTCGAATTCTCGGTAAATATTTCCTTTTGAATGCAACTAAAGATCTCGTATGAAAATAATTTTAATGTGTAAGATAGAAAACGGTGGCATTTTTTCTGTTTAAATCTATGTTTTCATATGTTATTGAATACTCCGTCTATTTATATTTATATTCTTGAGTTATGCATATATTTTTACATACTTATAATACTGAAGGATGATGTAAAAGATGACAAAAAGTGTAAAAACTTATTTACTCAAATACTGTAAGTATTTCTTTAAAAAAAACTAAAATAAATTTATATAATTTAAATGTGAAGGGCACAGTTAGACCCAGTAGGGGCGACCGGCTCAAAACTACTGTTTTATCGAATGCTGCATACCTGCTGGTTAAATAATATTTTGTTTCACTGTAAGGCGTGTATGTTTCTGCACTTGATAAGCACCACAAAAAACAGATGTCCTTTCATTTTACAACGAATTAGGCTATCGTGAATAGTGAAATCCATGTTCATATACTACCAATCCCTCTGAGCGGTGAGGTATTTTTATCTACTAGCTTTAAAGTCCTAAAAATTTGTTTTTAAAGTGAATAATAGCATCTTTATTGCATTTACTCAAGTCTCTGAAATCTTAAATATATGTTATCTCTTTTTTTAGTTCAAGGAATTATACATATAAATATGAATTATCTGCTTTTGAACTCAATATGAGAAACTGAAAAATACGTGCAAAACGCTTATAGGGTTAATAATATTTGATTTTTTTTCTTTTTTTAAAAAAAATGGATTAAATTACAAAAGGAATCATTTCTTTTGGGGGGATGTTTCTTTACGAAGCTGATCTACAGCCTCCAATAATCTGAAGGCATATCGCCCTCACGAAATGTGTGATTGGACCAAATGAGAAGATGATTCTGGTTCTAACGGATTTATTCCACAGTGTAGAATTTTTAAATTTTTCTGGTTGATGATTGTGGATGTCACGATAAATATGGTATAAAACGGTTAATGGTGATGTATCTGTGAGTGAAACAAAAGTGAAAAAGCAAGTAAAGTTGTGCTATTGTTCTTTCTAAACATGCTCAGCTCCATGTAATTCAGTTTTGTTGTCGGTAGAAAATGTTAGTGGCATTGACACTGACAGTCGAATTTAGAATATTTGTATCTTTTGCAGCGCCGCATTTCAAGAATGCAGTGATTTTAATCATAGGCTTGTTAGAACAGTTTACCTGCCACGAAAATCACAGACATTCGTATAAAAATCACTGTCCCATCGGAAAACTTATCATCCCCCAGATATTTTACGATATCTTCACGACATTGCAGCCATATTCTGTATTCCGCACAACATCGTAATTATATCGTATGAATATTGTAGAGCATCTTGGGCTACTAGGATCGCGAAGTGGTGTCAGCTCCACAAGGACACATTTGAAAACGTTGCTTTCCTAACATCCACATTCATCTATAGGAGAAAGTTTTAACCATTGGAATAAAGCCGCTAGAATCAATATCATTTTCATTAGGTCACACCATATAGTTTGAAAAATTACTAAATCTGTGCTACTGAAATTGAAATTCCAAACACCTGGCAGTCTGGAATGGTAATCAAGCTAAAAGAAGATAACCCATTTAGTCATGCTTAGAAACTTGTTCATTCTGCTCAAGTTGAACAGGTAGATTGATTAGACGCCACACTTGATTATTTACATTTGTATGTGTCAGCATTTTTTTAGGTAGATTCCTTATAGGAAATCTACCTATTGCAATGGTTCTCATGACACGACTTTCAGAAAATTTCTGCAGATCTTCACCGATATATATATATATATATATATATATATATATATGTATAACGCTTTTTCCCATGTTATCTTGTAAACACGATAACTGGAGTAATTTTGATTTAAATTTAACCAGCATGGGATCTGTTGTAAGTGTTGTTGTACAGTGAAAACCTCGGTCGAGTTCGTAGATGGCCTATCCAGCTCAAAGGGGATGGAAATTTTCATTTTCTCATAATTACTTTACAATTGAAAATAAAAAAGAAAATTCAAATTAGCCGAATTATTGCCCTATCATAACGAACAATTTTTTGCATTTAAACTTTTTCGATAGCTACAATTGCTTAGAAGTTATGAGCCGAAAAGTGATTTTCCCACCCTTCCCCTCCTCTCTCCCTAACTTAAAGTACATTTTAACCTATGCATGTTACCCCTTGTTGGAAAGCTCTCGTCATTTGCGGTCTCTTCCACCCGTTTTAATTCTTGTAGCACTAATCCTTATGAGAATAGAAGGCGAAATGTTCTTTTCCTTATTATTAGTAAAGACGTGTATATATAACGCTTTTGCCGATGTTATCTTGTGAACACGATAACTAGAGTAATTTTGATTAGATTTTAACCGGCGAGGCACATGTTGTAAGGTCGGTGAAATATCGACCGAGTTTGTATGGTCTAACCAGCTAAAAGAGGGTGGAAATGGTGGAGGAATGAAAATTTCCTTTTCCCATAATTCCTTTACGATTGAAGATAGAATGAAAACTCAAAATAGGCGAATTATTGCCTCTTTATAATAAACAACTTTTGTATCGAAACTTTTTTGATAGCTACACTTTTATTGAAGCTATGAGGTAAAATGCCTAAATATAGGAGAAAAAAATTCAATTCTACGACTAAAGAAAGGAAAAAAAATCAATTAAGCGAATTATCACCTTATCAGAACGAACAACTTCTATATTAAAAGTTTTTGTCAGCTTAAATTGCTTAGAAGTTATGAGCTGAAAAGCGATATTCAATCCCCCCCCCTAATTTATCATTTATCCATTACTCTATTACGATTGAAGATAGAAAGAAACTTTTAATTAGGGGAATTAACACATAATCATAACGAACAACTTTTATATTAAAAGTTCTTCACAGCTACAATTTCTTAGAAGTTATAAGCTGAAAAGCGATGTTCAATTCCCCCCAATTTATCTTTTCCCCATATCTCCGTTACGATTGAAGAGAGAAAGAAAATTTCAATTAGGAGAATTATCACCTTATCATAACAAACTACTTTTATATTGAAAGTTTTTGACAGCAGGAATTACTTAGAAGTTATGAGTTCCCATCAGCCTCATTCACTTCCACTTTTTATACGGTAAACTAGTTGATGTACCTGGCTTTGCTGCGGATGAAAATGTTTTCATGTTTAATATTTTTAATGTAAAAATTACTATTGTGTATAAATATTATAATTCACAAATTCCTTTTCTGATCTGAAACGTTTTTCATTAAAGTGAGAATATCAATTGAACCAGACTATTTTTAAAAACAGCCGTTTGCTCCATACATTATTATTTGTGATATAGGTACTTCAAATTTTGTTAACAATTCCTAAAGTAAAAGAAAGGTTTTAATGAATATTTTGAAACAAATAAATTAACTAGTTAATTATTCATTAATTTAAAGCATGAAAATAAATCAATAGTTGGTCCAGATAATAATTGTTAATCGTCTACAGTTAAAATTTTCTTTTAGCATTCTTCCTTTTGGAAAAGTTTTTCGTATTATTGTTGTTCTACAACAAGAATATTCTTACGAATTCAGTTTAAAATTAATTTTGAAAAAATATTGAAATGTGAAAAACAAATTTCTGGAAATGAAAGATATCACGGAAAAAGCGTTGCTTAATTTTTAATTAAGTGAAATTTTAAGCAATTTTTATGCTTTCAAAAGTCGAAGGTGAGCTTTCTCTTTTCTTAAATAAAAAGTTTTCAAAGTTTGATTGAAATCAGTCTAGTGGTTTAATAAAAGATGTGGAACATACATAGAGAGATAATTATTAGATAATTATAAGATAAAGATTGCTGGCAAATAGTATGATCCATAAAAAAGTTTTTTGTGAAGATTTTGTAAAAATTAATTATTTAACTTTAATTAAGTAAATAGTTAATTTTAATTAATCAAACAGTAAATTTGACAGTTTATTTTAATTTGATATTTAACTAAGCATGACGGGACCATGATTTGTTTAATAAAATCAATATAAAATAGCCAAAAACAATATATATTTAAATAAGAGTTCCCTTTATCCTTTTTGATATTGAAAAATATCTCCTTAACTTTAAAATTGTTTTGGGATTTTCTGCCTGAGTACTTGATTTTAACCCTCGATAGAAATTTAAATTTACTGTTCAAATCGGCTGCATTCATATCCTATGCTTTAAATACACGTATTAAATTTGCAACTCACAATGTTTAATAATTTTTATTATCTTATATGTTAAGAATTTAGTGACTATTATCTCTGTAACCAGGGAGTTCTCTAAATGAGCCTATTTTAGTAGTGTTTAAGTGTTTCATGTCATGTGATTTTTCCATATGACAAAGTAATGTTCGCAAAATTATGTTGTAACCTAGATTAAACAAATTTATTTTTAAATCTAGAGTCGTGTTTTCATTCGTGTCAAGAGCCAATTTCGTGTTACTGTTTCAGATAGGCTAACTTAATGTTATCTAGGAGATATTTGCACTGCTGAGATGTTTATTTCTTACTCCTACATGTTGAATGATTATGTGTTGAGATATAAAAAAACTGACCAATGTACTGACCGATAAATCTATCATAACTTTTTGGAATGAAAAATGTAATGATAAAACCTTGATATAGTAAAAAATTAAATGTCATGAAAACAGAATCACAGAGTAAATATTGCAATGTATAGAAACAATAAAGTTATTAGCTATGTCTATATTGATCAATATGTAATATTTCATTACTTTTGTAACATTAGCGTAAAGGAATTCTACCTTTGCCTTCAAGCTTGCCGAAAAGGGATTTTTCTTGCTTATAGCAAGGATGGGACAGAAGAGGCCTCATTGGATCATATCCTGATTTGTCTGGGTCTCGGTAGATCAGACCAACATGAACACCCTAAGTGGCATAGAAGTTGTAAATGGTGTCTGAAACTAGAATTAATTTCTCGGCCTCTCATCATATTTGGCCCTAAAATATGACAAGAATGCACTATGGTCTTGACTTCATGGCATTGCTGGTGCTCACGGCAGCAATCCTCTATCTTCCCAGCTTCACTAGGCCACTGACTGCCCACAGTGGTTCTGAATTTTTTCAGGGTGAATTATTTCAGGTTTAATGTTTTAAAAACCTGAGGAAAAAGGCATTTGCAACAACATAGTTGCTGATAGATAGTTTCACATAACTATGTTAAAAATTTCAAATATCAGCATAACTTAATGTAACAATTTCAGCATTTAAATTTCTTATCGAAATAATTATAAGCATTCGAGTTTTACTGTTTCGTTTAATGAAAGTAATTATTCGAAATCAAATATATACATTTACTTAGGAATAATTTCAAGGGTGATCACTAACAGTCATTCCTTAGTTCTACCCTAAGCAATTTTATGCGAAAAACGATCTAAATTAAATTAAGCTTCCTAGAAGAGATATGGCTCGCTCTTAGCTTAAGGTATTTTAAAATCTGGCATAATGCGATTATATAATTCTAAACTTCCTTCAATTCCCTTTTAGTGTTGACCCACTAAGAACTTTCTTCACCGCAAATAAAGGACTTGATTGGAACTCTATAATAAGTCTATGTTTGTTCAACAAATTGAGCTCGCTATTTAAACGCCATTCATCAAAGTGTCTCTAAAGTGAACTCTCAGCAAATAGTCTAAATAAAGAGAGGTTGAAACCCTTCGCCCTCCGTTATTACAGCGTATTGATCCCAGGAAAGTGACAATTTTAGACGATGATGAATCACTTTGGTTCTGGCTATTTAACGTGATATCTTACCTCAGCTTCAAAAGGAATGTCCCATTGAAGATTATTAGAGCGTGTAATTATATTTTTTCTTAGTTTAATATCCAGTTACAGGAATAATTGAATATTCTGTATATTATGTAGTCAAATGCATTTTTAGAGAAGAATTATTATTTGTAAAGTTTGTTTAAACGTAAATTGTGACAGTGATTGAATTCGTGTATTTCTGAAAGGATGATGTCTTGTTGATTGATCAACTGAGACCCTCCCATAAGTGTTCCTTATTGAAAGATGATTTGAAATATAAAAGGTATTTTCCACCAATAAATTTATAATAATAATGGAAAACTTTCATATAAGGTTTTGAACATAAACTGAATGAAAAGAGAAAATATAATGAATTGAAAATAGTACATTGAAACGTCAATCAAATGTCCATATTAATTTAAACTATATTCATCTTCTTTAAACTTGGGAATTTTGCCTCAAATTAGTTGTCTCGACGTACGTTTTAAATGAAACTATTCTTCGAATCTGTCAAATACAGAAATTTCCGCATCTTATGGATTCAAATTATTTAAGTCATATTTTTTTCTTACAATTCCTTTCAAACTCTTATATTTATCACAATATACTTCTTACGAAGGCTCCAGGTTAAAAAATTATTCAGATAACTAAGATCTTATTAGTTGTCAAAGAATAAGACATTTATTTCAAAGTATAAATATTTGAAGTTTAATTTTTTATCAAGATTGCTTGGAATGGTATTCTTATATGCTGCATCTTATAAGGAAATAAATAACACTAAATTGCCCACAGATGCTTAGGCAATTATGAAAGCATCATCCTGGCCCAATTCACAGAGATAGCGACTTAATTTGCATTTTTCAATGATCCCATGACAACACGCATCATTGGAAAAAATGAAAATTCCAGCAAAAAAAAAATGAAGTTTTTCATTTTACCTGAATAAATTAATCAAACAAAATGTATTTCAAAGAACTAACGATAGTTGAATTAGCCTGTTCTCTTCTTAGAGACGCACATATTAGATATTCGAATTGTCGGATAATTTAGTAGTCTTTCATATAATATTCGAAACCATATGGTCATGCAATTTTGAATCGAATATGCCGTATTCATTCACATTTTTGTATAGTCTTTTGTTTAGAATAACCATTATAGCCATCTGATACTCATAACTTTGCTTTTAGAAGTAGACGAATACGGTACTTCTCTAAATGCTGGAGTTTTAAGAAAATACTCTGTATCCAATTTTTGTTTATCCCTTTTAGGAAGGGTTCGGAAGAGCTACGCTAATGAATAAGTTTAGTGATTTTAGTAATTAATTAAAATGTGGATGCATGGTAATCGTTCTTTAGTTTTATTTTTGCCAAAATGTTCTGTGCGTTTTGGATTTCACACGTCACGACGTTTTTTGCAATAAAAATGCAATTGGGAAATATTTATTTTATGAAATGAGCATCATTCTTCGAGTAAATAAACAAACAAAAAGTGTGTTGCCATACAAAACATTCTGCTTATTTTACGAATTCCTCAGCCAAAGACTTCCTACTATGCATCTGACACTCACAGACGATTTTTAAAGCATCGTTTTGAAATAAATCCTAATATTAATGATGTTCCACAGAAATCTTGAAATAACATAGTGTGCACTGACATTCAGCTTTGTTTTTTTTCCACTGTACTTTTACAGTTATTGTCCCTCTATATACGCTGTTTATCTATCATATTAACACACTCTTAAATTTCTTTTTTTAAAAAGAGAAATATTTCAGGTGAGACATAGATATACTTGTTGGAAAAAGTGTGTTTGCTTACAGAATACACCATAATCCTTTTCCTTTTTTGCTTGAATTCGCTGGATTGAAAAAAATAAATCGTGTTTATTTAAGAATACCAAACCCGGAACGCTGCTTTGTTCGTGAGTAATGTTGTTAAAACTTTGTCAAAAACTTTTTTACGGAAGTTAGATACTAAAAATTTTTGTCCTGAAATTAATCCACTATAGGAAGCACTCCGAAAGGAAAAGGAAAGTCCAAATCGCATTTTAGAAACTCGATTTTTTTTCCCATTTTCCCCGGGCAGAATTTTTATTTTTTGTTCTCCCGTGGGCTATTGAGGGCAACAGACGCCGCGCTGCGATAAGAACTAAACCGAAAAAGTTCGCTAGAAAAAGTCCCACTGCAGAAACGGAAAATTGCTGCTGATAGATATCGTGCAGGGTTTTATTTCTGTGAAACACGAAGTTTCATTTCGGTGACATTTATTTCTTCCAATAACATGTCATTCACGCTTTTTGTGACTTGATGCTACATATTTTTCGCAAATCCCTATCTGTTATTTGACAGTAAAAACATCGTATCAATACACCACTGAGTTTCCACACTCGTGATTTCGTTGAATATTGTATAAATACTACCGCTTTACATTTATCAGTCCTGTAAATTAAATAAGGCATTTCTTAGCTAATCTATGAGAATATTATTGCTTTCATACAAATATCAGTTCTGCAAATTAAATAATGTATTTAAAACTATGTTTATACTTTTGTGTATTATAAAATATCTTACATTGCAATATAAAATATTCAGACTGAAATTGTACTTTGATTGCATTTAAAATGTAACAACTTAACGTTTCCAAATCCTTTAAAAAATTTGATAATCACAGTTTAGTAAAACTAGTGAGGAAATTTCTTCGCTAATTTTATTAATAACTTAGACATTAACTTTAAAAAAAGGCTGAAAAAGTTTTACTCTTATTTATTAATAAAATTTTATAAACCATGAAGAGTTTATTGACACTGATTAAATATTATTTTATTTTATTTTTTAAAAATGTAACAATCTGTCAAGGAAGAGATAATCACTGCTAACTCGAGTAGTTTTGATGAGATGAGCAATTTCGGTTTTGTATATTTCGCAAAAATTTAATTTTTCTTCAAATAAATTTGTATAAATTAAATAGTTTGAGTACTTTAAAAATAAACAAATAAGTAGTTTTATCAATTCTAAAATTTTGAGTTATACAATAAATCTATTTATTTCCTACAGCTGGAAATATTGAACAATACCACATAAATTTTTTATGTCATGCAATTTTATACTTTACTTATATATCACAATTGTATGCTATACTAGCTGATAAACTGGCGTTGTTCGGGATCCAAATATTTTCATATGACCTCCCAGTCCGTTTCTTTTTTGCCAAATAGTATCACTAACTTTCTCTAACAAATGTAAATCTATTTTAAAACTTTTCTAATTGAATTTAAAAAATCAAAACTAGCCTCTTTCTTACACTTTATAACAAACAGTATGGTTTGAATAAAAATGCGAGGAGTTTGGAAAAAAGAATTGATTTCAAACCATTAGACGATATTCCTTACAATCTATGTACTACAAAATAGGAAGTTTTTTATGAGTATGTATGCTCGTTTGAATGTTCTTTATGAACGTCCAGACCGGTTATCTTGCAGGGAAATATAATATATGAAGAGAAATAAATAAATAAAAAATGCAAGCACCAAGTCCCTTTAAATCCTAAAAAAAATGCAAGAACATATAAATTAAACACTGAAAACATAAGTTTCCTTCCCGCGCGTATTTGAGTAATAATGGAGGGAAAAAAAGAAGAGTGAGAAAACGCCCGAATTTACCACCTAAAATTAATTAAATAAAAATAGAATTCGAATTTTAAAAAAAATTACGGCGTTTGCTTCCTCTTTTGCTAATCTATCACTGCGCCAAATTCGATCCCTGTAAGTCAACCGGTCTAGGCGTGCTTAAATAAACGAACATATATACGGGGAGCACAGGGACAATAATACACTTTTTTAATTGGAAAGCTAAAAAATCATTTTACCAACGGAAATAATTAGAACTGATACACTATATTTATGTATTTGTTAATCTAATATAGGATTTCCGTCGAGTTTTGGTCATAAATGAAATACTAATAAAATATTTATTACACTTTCTGCCTAAAAATGGATTTGTATCAGTCTGCCGATACAACGGGTATATTGACACACACGGAAATATCGAAAATAATGATGGTTAATAGGTCTGGGATCAAATCAAAAGGTGTTTTATCAATAAACTTTATATTCCAAATCAAGGTTTAAAAGTTTAACAAAGTAATAAATTTTATTTTAATCAAAATTCAACATTTTTAATGAGACTGGAAAAATGAAACAATAATGCCTCAGAAAAAAATTATCTCTACAAATTATAAACTACTAATTATCTCTACAAATTATAAATCAAAATACTTTGGAGCAAGGGAATGTGAGCCTCGAAGAAGTTTTCGGAAATTGTAATTAATTAAAAATTAAAGGAAATGTTTGCGTTCTTCCTTGATGACTTAGGAAAATAATAAAAGACAAAAATTATTTTCACATCATCTGAAAATATAAAAAAATATATTTTAGATGATATTAATTAAGTTCCCGTACATTTTTTTCCAATTTTAATAAATTCGTAAAAAATATTTTAAACCTAATTTACAACAATACTTTTCATTTTGCAATGAAATTTAAACTGTGTTCATTTTTAAAACAAATACTAAGTTTCATTTCTCTAGATAGTTCATTTTAAGTTTTCTCCATTTCTGAAGACGATTTTGAAAGAAATTTCTGTTAAGGCGCATTGATACACACAGAGATTCGTATGAATGTGCACGGAGTCACAATCTACCCCAAGTGACTTTTTACCTAAAACAAGTAGTCATTGTCGCGAAATCAACAAGCAAAACCTCAAAATGTTAGAAAAATACTTTTTTCTCCTTTGGGATAGATTCCCTGGCATGAAAACATAATTGGCAAGAAACTCACAACACGTACTTAGAGTAAAATTTACTTCGATTGGAAGATTAGCGGTTTGATTACTTGTATGACTTTTAACTCCATAGGCGAAAAATAAACCGTGTGCTAATGGTTCAGTGCCAGTAATATGAGAGGAGTATAATGATGCCATTCCAATCATTAAAATTTCAGAACTGTATCAATGTTCTGCATCAATTCCCTCAAGTCCCATAATATAAAATTGCTCTTTTATATACACTGAGGAAAAAATCCCAACACCAAGAAAAAAATCATTAGATGTGAAATTGACAATTCGTCCAGGCATATCGAATTGATTAAAATTTCAAGATCACACGTTAATGTAAGCGAGAAGAGTCATTTCAAATGTGTGAAATGCTGGTACATTACCGTAAGCGTCAGAATTTTGAATGTAAGCATGCAAACGTGCATGTATTGTGTCGTACAGGTGCGGATGCAGTTTGTGGGATAGAGTTCCATGCCTGTTGCAAATGGATCGGTAAATTAGGGACGAGTTAATGCTGGTTGTGGATGGACGCTGGAGTTGTCGTTCAATGATGTCCCATACGTCCGTGTGGAGAAGATCTGGTGATCTAGCAGTCCAGGCGAGCAAGTCAGACACTCTGTAGAACATGTTGGTTACAACAGCGGTATGAGGGCGAGGCGTTATCCTGTTGGAAAACACCCCTTGAATGCTGCTCTGAACGTCAACACAACAGGTTGAACGCAGACTGACGTACAAATTAAGTCAGGGTGCGGGATAACTACCAGAGTGCTCCGCTGTCATAGGAAAAGTACTCCGGACCATAAGTCCAGGTGTAGGTCCAGATGTGTCTAGGCTAGGCAGGTTGGTTGCAGGCACTCACCTGACCTCCTTCTAACCACCACACAGCCATCACGGGACAAGGCACCGGCTTTCACTGAAAGCAATGATCTCCGCTCTATCCTCCAATACTAGCGACACCACTCACGTCGGAAACGGCGTGGGTTTGAGTCAGTGGAATGCACGCTACAGGGCGTCTAGCTCGAGCTGTCCTTAGCGCTAACCGATTTGTAACAGTTCTTTCTGTCACTGTGGTGCCAACACTGAATTTCTGCCGCAGACGCAGTACGATGACGCGCATGCCAAACGCCGAACTCGACGATCTTCCCTCGTAAGTGCCACGTTGCGGATCTCGGTCTTCTTGCGAGTATTCCTTTGACCACTGCTTCCAGCAATCATGCACAGTGGGATACATTCCTGCCAGTCTTCTGCAATACAGGTCAAAGAAAATCCACCTTACTCCCTACCCATACATGACCCTCGTTCAAACTGCGAGCTGCTTGATAAAGCTTCTTCGTCTTCGAAAGGCATTCTGACTAAGCATCAACTCACTACGTCAAATCTCAACGATAATAATATACATCAGAACTTTGAGTATTTAAAGCAAACCTGATTTATATATAAAATGAAAAGTGCTAGCGCTAATACTTATCGCTAGCGCGAATTTTGAATAGACGTCACTCAGATGTATAAACACGCTTATCGAATTTCGTTTATCTAGCACTAATCTTTCTTGGTGTTTTGGTGTTAGGATTTTTCCGCCAGTATATATGTAGATTTCTGTATTATTCAATATTTTGTCTATTATTTGGGATGAATATCAAATCTCATTACGCAAAAGCCAATTTGTTCTAGCTAATTGTTAAGAATTTGGAAATAGAAAAATCCAGAAACCTTCGTTTAAGAATTTCCAGTGTTTTATTCATATTCTGTTCATTCTAATTTTCTTAGCTAAGTTTTTAGCAATATATATAACTATATTAAACTGAAGAAACGAAAATGAATGGATAAAACATGGAAGCTATAGAAGGCTAGAGTATTGCTGAGCAGGATAGGAAATAAGCACGATGTTACTAAATTTGGATTATATGGACTGCCAACGATTCATGTTCAGCTTTAAATAACGTCCTTTATATCTCCCCAGCATCACCTATGAAATTAAAAGCAATTCTTGTTAAAGACATAAAGAAAAACACAGAAAGAATTATTTTATTATGTATAGCACAATAATATATCACGATGACAGATAGTAGTTCTGATGCTGAAAAAAATGGTTAACTTCGAAACTAATCGTATTTTTTCTGTTAATTGTATTGTTTTATAATTATTAATTTTTTTGTTTATGTTCAGTTTTGAATTTGGAAATCAAGATTATGTTAATGTGTAAAATACTATATGTTTGACTCAATTATTAAAGAAACCGACCTTGCTGAGGAAATCTTCAGATACTAGTGGTCTTGAATCTAAAGTCTCTTTTCGATTGAAACTACAGAAATAACAATAAAAAAAAGAAGGAGGTGAAACTGGGAAGATCGAAGGCCAATATTGGATGGATATTAAACCCAATTAGTATGAGAAATTCTTGCCCAATATTCACACTACTTTTATTGGATAATAAAATATTGTGCTTATATGATTATGCTATGTATACAAAATATAAAGACAAAACAACGGAAATGCCAACAGGTAAGTTTCGTTTGCATGAGTCGTTGAAAAAAGCTGAACATTAATAAACGGAACCATTAAAATGGCGACCGTCTTGAAACGGAATCAATGAAACAGAAATAATTTAAACATCCACCAAATTGAAATGCAATAAAAAATTCTTACACATATGTCGTCATTTATGAGCTTACGGACTTGCCAAATTGGAAAAAATCGAGCGTCAGGTTTATGCAAATGAAACAAACAAATCTCTGCAGAAACGCAAATAGCGGAATTTAAACAGGATATCCTGTCGGTTGAATGGTATTGTTATTAATATTATTTGAGCTCAGATCACTTTCAAACCTTCGTTGAAAAGTCTGGTTTCAATTTAATTTAAATATAAATACTTTATAGCTCTTGGGAAAAAGAGAATTACAAATCCTTGTGGAGAGGAACTTATTTAATCATTTCTAAAATTATGTCCTTCCATATTCCGTCAGGAAAAGAAATTCATTCTAGTAATTTTTTTCCGATGAGCATCTAGGTTTTCTACAAGTGTAATAGAAAATTTTGTATTTTATAGTAATCCTTGCAGAAGTGACAATTTAATGCCAGTTGACGCTTTCTATCTAAGATCAACCGCACTACACTTTTTTGTAACACCGTTTCTCCTATTAAAATAATTGAGTCTTTAATATTATGAAATTAAACTGGAATATCTTTGAATCAAATGATCTTAATGGAGTTTATTTTATTATATGAGGATTTTTTTTTGAGTGATTTATACCTTTAAAATATAATTAGTTCAGGCTAGTGATAAAGTATTTTATAACTCTTTAAAAATAAGTACATCTTACGTGGTGAGGCAAAAAAATATGTCAGAATGATGCGATTACTCAAATGAGAACTTTTAGTCAAATACTCCAAACTCTTATTTTGTTGTATTTACTTTTTTTCTTCCCAAGATATTTATCCCCTTTTCCACAGTAACACTGCATTCAACAAACTGTCACAGTCAGACAGAAACGGGTTCAATATCTGACCGAAAATCAATATTTGAGAGAGGGGATTTCCTCATGGCAACGAGGTGTCAATGGATTTGAATGAAGTTCCCATCCTGTAAAGGCTCCTGAATTGACCATTGGACATGCTGATGACATTATCGCCTTTCGACGGGCCCGTCCGGGACACATTTAGTAGACTGATAGTACCGATACTCTTCACTTCTCTCTTTATCCATACTGGATATAGACCGCGACATGGGACCGTTTAGGTTCTAACGCAACGAAGAGAAATAAACGCCGGGGCTGCAACCGGAATTTTATTTAATCTTTTCTGGGTGCCACACGTTCTCTACTGCGTCTTCATTTATTTTTTCTTCTGTTTTCTCCGAAAAAAACAAGCGCCTAATGACTTTTAATGAACTTTAACATTAGAGAATATCAGATTCATTCCGCCTTTGGCCTTCATTTTCCTGTTTAAAATCCTTCCATACTAAAGTACAGATTTTATATGCCTTTGCTATAATATAAAAAAGAAAATACTTGTGTCTGTCGGTCGCAAGAAATCCTCCTAGACGGCGAACTGTAGCGACATGAAATTTACACACGACATTCTAGAGTACATTTCTAGGTCAACTGTGCTATTTTCAACTTTCAGAATTAATTAGTTCTTAAGATATTTAATTAAATAACGAAAATTAAGCCGTTTTAAGCATAATTATTAGAAGTTTTTCGCCAATAACTTCTGAAATATTTATTGCACGAAAATTATTTTTATATCATCTTCAAGAGTAAAAATTTATCTTTTAATGATACTAATTCTACTGCAATACAGATTCTTCTCTAATTGTAATTAACGCTTAAAAATGTATTTTTAACTCAATTTCTAGCAATTCTTTCTATTCTTATGAAATTAAATTCAGGTCATTTTACTGTTTATCAAATCCTTCATTCACGTGCATTTGCCACTGTGAAAGTTAATATATCGTCCAGTCAACGAAAGCCAAAAATCAACGGATAAATAAAAATGGTGTAGTTTTGAAATTTGGTTCAGTTGTTGGGGAGAGTGCCCTAAACCACATACTAAAAGTCTCCGCTGGTGGAGGGTACGCAGGTGGTACAGGGGGTTGAAAGGGGGGATTTCTTAGTTTTTTTTAAATATCTCGAAACTATGGATCCTAGAGAAAGAAACTTGAGTATAAAATTAAACTACATTAAATTTTCTAGAAAAAAAATCCTACACATTTTTCATCGGATAAATAGTTTAGAATATTATAGCAGTTTAAAAAAGCACATAATTACAATAAATGGTTGAAAATGTTAGTTATATTTGTATACATGCATACATACATAAAAATATGTATTACCCATTTTTGCACTTGCTAGTAATTAAATTTTACCCTTTTTTCTAATATTTCATCAAGTTAAAACATCTCCTCTTCTTCTAGAAGTGCACCTTTGGTACAGGTACCATTAAAGGTGCCAAAACAGAAACCATTGCTAAACGTATGTTGCTCCGTCGCTCCTTTGGTTGGAGGAATTGAGGAAAGATCAGCTTTGATGTTGGTTGATGATTTGAGAAATGCTGCATATCTACGGTTAATCAAATCATGTTCATCATCAGGGCTTTGTATGTGGATAGGAACATCTCACCGGCTTGTGAGATAGCATCTAGTGTTGATGAGGGATTATAAAATATGTCATCAATGGTTTTCATCTGGCTCAGTTGATTTGTGAACAATGTAACTAAACTGCTTTGCTTTTTCTATAAATAGCTGGTGTTATGTCGCAGCCATTGAATGCATGGAGAAAGAGGATGATATGGGCGAAAGAAAGTTCTTTCTGCATCTTCGACTTTTCCCTTGCCAGCCTTCGTGAAATAAATATTACTTTCTGGTGGTGCCAAAGCAATCAGTAATACGATTAGGTCTACGTCTTTCCCTTGGAATGAGAAGTTGCTTTCTCTAACTCAGATCTCATAATATAAATATCAGCATCCCCTGTAGCGACTCTCGTTTCAATTCTTTATCAGCCATTTTCAGTCTTAGTAATTGAACATGTCTGGTCTTATTTCTAATGAAAAGAAAATGTTTCTGTCGAACTGTGACAGAGTGGTTGTGAGCTTTTAAGTTAAACTCAGCCTAGATACGTAGATTTAGATTATACTGTCTAAATACACTTGACCAAGTAGTACCAAACGACTAAGTAGAAGGGACCTTGTGGAGGGGAACGGACGTGAGGGAAGGAAGAGAGTATGGCTGTTCATCAAATAGTTTTGTCGCCTCCCCCCGCCCTGAGATCGCCACTTCTCTCGACACATACAATACTACCCTTATATACATATTTTATAGGCATGAGGTTTTTCTGAGGGTTGTTGATTTAGAACTTTTAATTGATTTTACCATTATAATAAGGAATTCTAGAAATACTCACTTTTAAATCCCCTAAAATTTCTAAAATTCTAAAAATTTCTAAATTTCTAATCTTCTAAAATTTCATGCTACAAAAATTTTAGGACTAGTTTTGTAGGAAATTTAATGTAGTTTAATTTTATAATTAAGGTTTTTTCACTAGGATCCTTAGTTTTCGAGATATTTAAGAAAAACTGAAATTCCCCCTTTAAACCCCTCTGTACTCCCTGCGCACCCTCCACCAGCGGGGAATTTTAGTATGTCGTTTAGGGCACTTTCGCCAACAACTGTGCCGAATTTCAAAACTACAGCATTTTTAAAATTTAGAATTCGTTAACTGGACTACGAATAGAAGGAAACATCTAAAGATAAACGGATGTGAGGGGAGGAAGGGAGCATAATTTTTCATCAAATGGGTTTTAATGCCCCCCCCCGCTCCGAAAGATACAATACTTCCCCTGTATAATTATTATATAGGCATGAGGTTTTTATGAGCGTCGTTGATTCAGCACTTTTAATCGATTTTACCTTCACAATAAAGGATTTTAGAAATATTAACTTTTAAATCCCCTGTATCTTCTAAACTATTGATGCTACCAAAAAAAAAACCGTCGAACTTTAATTGTAGGAAATTTTATGTAGTTTAATTTTGTAATTGAGTATTTTTCGATAGAACCCATAATTTTCGAGATATTTAAGAAAAACTTAAAACGTCCCCTTTAAACCCCCTCTGTACACCCGCGCACTCCACACCGTCGGAGACTTTTAGTATGTTGTTTAGGACACAACCCCCAATGTCTGTGTCAAATTTCAAAACTACACCATTTT
This sequence comes from Araneus ventricosus, assembly GCA_013235015.1. Lineage (NCBI taxonomy): Eukaryota > Metazoa > Arthropoda > Arachnida > Araneae > Araneidae > Araneus > Araneus ventricosus. The sequence continues at coordinate 24,514 of BGPR01020016.1, forward strand.
TTTTCTATTTGTCCTTCGTTGACTGGACTAATAAGAAAATATTGTTTTCTTTGGACATTTTTATTTCCAAGGCAGACTTTTCATTTCCGGTATTATTTCGTAACATATACCTCTTTTAATATGGTTCCACAGTAATCCAATAACTGTGATATTGGATTAATTACTCTCTCTATGAGAAGTTCTGCTTAATTTTCAAACATTTTTAAACGCTCATAAGTGTGTTAAGTTTTTCAAGGTTTCTTAGTCCGGTTCCTATAGACGGGAGACGAACTAAGGGAAAAAAGTTGTTTTACTGTTCCATCTCTCACAAGAAGTCTTCCTAAACGGTAAATAGTATCGATATGAAATTTGCGCATGTCATTCTGGGTTCATTTCTATATCAATTCCGCTTTTTTCAACATTCAATCATTAATTCTTAAAATATTTACTTAAGTAACAAAAATTAAGCCGATTTTCGGGTTTTCTCAATTTTTCGCGAATAACTATTCAAATATATATTGTAGGAAGATGATTTATATGCCATCTTATAGAACAGAAATTTTTTTTTCAGATCTGAATTTAAATGGCATAAGTTTTTTCCCCCTAATTTTAATAACATTTCGAAATTCATTTCAAACGCAATTTGTAACAACGTTTTCTATTATATCAGCTAGTGTAGATATAAAGGAGGTTTTATTTTAAATCTTGGCTTGTCTAATATTTTTCGGCGATGTCAGTAAGTCCAAGATTGTGTAGCCTAGGATAATGATGCGATATTATTTGGAATTTGTGTTTTTGATTCTAATTTTTTATAAAGAAATGTAATATATTAACATTTTAGTTTGAACCATAAAAATAGGAGTTTTGTTTAGTTATATCAACCATAAGGCTACAGATTTTGCTATGTACATGGGAAATACGTATCCCCTTGGTAGTTTAAGGGTTAAAGCTTTGTTTTTAAAGCAACACGGGGACAGACCTCGTAATTTCAAGCAGCGGTCGGATGGTGAGGAAGACATCTGAATGGGCACCTCTCTTCCCAATTTCCGAGCCTTACCAGTGGGACCGTTTGACCCACAACGACAGATTTAACTTGCATCAATCCCGCATGTGCGACGGAACCTCAGTGGCATCGGGTTTCGAACCTGGAACCTTCCGACACCCGAAGCCAAGAAATAACAAACAAGGTCACCGAGGCAATATAAAAAAACACCTTAAAGTCTAAAAATTTAAATTTTAAAGAGGAATTCAAATAATTATACATCTCACAACTAAGAGACACAGGACTGACAATTGCAACTGGGAATTTATTGAATCTTTTTCTTTGTGTCACAGATTCGCTACCGCCTCTTCATTTATATTTTTTTCGTTTCCTCCCAAAAAAAGTGCCTAATGACTTTTAATAAACTTTAGCCTTAAAGAATATAGGGGAAAGTGGGATAAAAACCGGGTAGCTAAGGTTAGAAGGCCGGTTCGAGCTAAAGTATTCGAGATAGAGTCTGTCAAATTTTATTAGAATATTCATTGTTCATCGGAGTAGAATATATCTCTCCAGAACAGTCACAGTTTTATTACTTTTTTTATCAATGAGTTTTCTTATAAAAAATGTCAAACTATCAGGTTTTACCCCACCAGTTGTGTAAAACCGGACACACATGTTAACGTTATGGGAAATTAGGAAAACTCAATTTTCAGTGGCAAAGTTGAATCGTTTTTATTTTATACGATAATTTAAGAATATTAGATACAAAATTCACATTTAAAGCAGTTGTCTTCTTCCGCAAGCAGTTTGCAGCTTTCGCGGCGCAGCTAAGACAGTTCTTATATTGGATGGATTAATCCTTCTTTTTTATTTAAATTAGAAAATAAATCATTAAAATATAAACAATCAACATCTGATGTGTTTTTATCGTCTTAATCGGAGGAATCATCAATATTGACTGTCCCTGTCTTACGCCATTTGGAGTACTCAGTTTTACCTCGAGAGCAGAGGTTATAAAAACAAAACAGAACCGCGCAATTCTTGGAGTAAATCCTTATTGTTTGATAGGGTATAAATCCTTAGTAAACGTATAATAAACTGTCTTACATATATATTTTATAGCTGAGATTATTTTTAAGAAAGGACAGTTTAAAATCAAACGAACGTTAGAGAGTTGATGTCTTAAAACAAATAAACCTTCACACATGCAGTGCATTCAACAGCTACAACACGCCACTGTGACTGTTCCTTTTTCTTGACTAGTAGAGTGTAATTCAGTATCTGTCCTCCAGATAGAAAAAATGATAGCGCCAGAATCAAGGGTACCCAGTTTAACTCCTCTCCCCTAATATTTATTCCGTCTTGGATCTACATTTTTCTGTTTTAAATGAGTTGATTGTAAAGTACAGATTTTGATATGAATTAGGTAGATATAAAAGGGATTTTATTTTACGTCTCCCTAGGGATAATTTATAGTAAATTATGATGGTTTGCTATTATATGAATTTTTGTGTTTTTTGTTCAATATTTTATTCAAGGAACGTAGTATCTGTGTTTTTAGCATAAATTGATAAGAAATGAGATAATAAATCAAAATGTTTCAACGAAGAGAAATAGGAAAGTCGATTGTAATCGGGAATTTGTTGAATCATTTTCTTGAATCATTTCATCTTGAATCATTTTCTGCCATTAATTTTTAATTTTCTTCTATAGTGACTATTCTAGTGACTTTCATTGCATTTTAACCTTGACAAAGGTCAATAATTACGACTTTAACCGATGTTTTCGTTTCTTTTTGATGTTTGCTTAAAGATTTAAAATCGTTCGTTTATATCCATCAGATACAAATATTTGAAATTTGTGCATAGAAGATCAATCAGTAAGTTAAATTTAGTAGTTGAGGTTGAGAATTTAAGTTCGTTGGAATTATTCATTACTGGATGTTCTTTCGACAAAAGAATATAATATTTATTTTGCAAAATACATTAAAGAATGCCTTTATTTAATTTTGTTCTTGTTACCATGCGTTTGATATTGACTGCTCATTTGTTTTTATAATTTTCTTCTACACACTGCATGATGAGAAATGTACGTCTAGAGACTTTTAACCTGAAAGAAAATTTTCATTAATTCTAACGCTGAGATTTTGCTTCCATTGATTCTGTTTAAAATGGACGTAGTAATGATGCTGACGTAAGGGCTTCTAGGAACTTCTTATATTTTGATAAGCATAGCATACAGATAATGAAAATTTGAGTTTGGATAGACAATACGTATATTTAGTACTTTAAGTTTATAAAGTTTTTTAACGTTTTATAAAAGTTTGATTTCTTTTTCAATGGATCATTTTTGTAATATTGTAAGTGTAAAAAATGTATAAAAGCTCACGAAATTTAATTGTAGTAATACTGTTGTATATTAATGGCAATAAAATTACATCAAAATTCATAAATCTCAAGATTTTTAAAATTAAATTACATAAAAAATCATAAATATAACAAAAATGCACACTCACTTTATGCATTCAAATAGAAAAAATGTTCGTAATAAATCTTACCAGAAACACAAGGGACTTATAATTTCTTGAAACATTTGTATGATACAAATTTTGAAAACAAATTTTTATATTTCACTAAATTTTTGTGTAAATTATTCTAAAGATCATGGGGTGTTATTTTCAGAATATTAATCAGCCATTCTACAACAATATGTTCAGAAAATATTGATACAGAATGACAGCTGTATAAAGTTTCATTATAAATACTCAAACAATACATATATAAAGAATTTTTATCTGTAATTAGTCCAGTCAACGAAGGCCAAAAATCGGCGAATAGAAAAAAAAAATGGTGTAGTTTTGAAATTTGGCACAGTTGTTGGGGATAGTGTCCTAAAGAACATACTAAAAGTCCCCGCCCGTGGGGGTTGCGCGGGGGG
>BGPR01020017.1:0-28410 GCA_013235015.1 Araneus ventricosus
AAGAGTAAGTATGAAACAGAAAATGCCTCATATATGTAGATTACTATCCGGTACAATTTTCATAACTTTTTGGTAAGTTGTTTTATGTATTCCTTAATATATGAACATACGGCATTTTGGTGGTTGTTTCCCATCGTTGTACCTTAAGTGATAGAAATATGTACGCCAAAATCTAAATATAAATACTGTACATTCTGTTTCTGAGGTTGGTGTTTCTCCTGTTGTTCCTTTAATATTTTTTCCTTTTCTTTAACCCTTTCTAACGCCGCATTACTTCCCACCAAGCTCATAAATTCTTAAATGCAATTTTTAAGGTTGACGTAAGTTCTCGTCAAATTGCCCAAATTATTTTATTATTCCATTACTAGAAGAAATGGCCCTGTAACCCTCTCACACCGAGCGAGGCGGTCTTGGGCGGTCTAAAAATTTCCCTTTAACAGCAACTAAGGCCTGTCTGAGGCGGGTGACGTCTTTTAAGGGGAGGTGATGTTCTGAGATCGCTTAGGAGATAAACGCGGTAGGGTGGTCCAGTTATAGTTGCGAACCATTGACATGTCCGTGCGCCTTAAGGGAAGGTTATAGCAGGGGGTGCGGTTAATGACTACCCATTTTGGGAGAGTCCAATTCATGTCCCATTCTCCAAAAAGGTCCCAGTTTTAAAGGAGCTAGAAGAAAAACGTCACCTCTGGATTAAAGAGTTAAAGGTCGTATAGGACCTGTAAGAATGAAAACACAACTTAAAAATATTGAAAGTGCGGCTATTTATAACATTACAAATACATACAAGATGTGAAAGATTTTTTTGCCATATTTACATAAGACACGTTCCTTCTTAAATATGAATTTTAAAGTCATAGTAATAATTTTAAATACTGCAAAAGTATACATAAAGTAATCCAATTCTGAATAAGTTATCAAGCATGGATTACGCTTGTGCGCAGGACTTTAAAAAAGCTAAACAACTTATGCAAACAAATGTTATGAAGATTCCCCGCTAAATCATACAGCTTGAATGGTAAATATCCAGTTAATTTGAATTACTTTTAAGTTATTAAAATATGATAATGCTTTTTTCCTCAAAGACTATATAAATGACACTAAGCTCCGATAAAAAAAACCATAGCATATCATGCTTTGATTTTGCATGATTTTCTTCATTGTGTGAATAAACATACCTGGAAAATCTCATAGTGATACGATGAACAATATTTTAAAAACCTTGTGTAAGATCCAAAAATGTAGTTTTGAGATGTAAGCGTTCAAAGAAAAGCATAACTTACCAAGTATCTAAATGTATATCGAGGTGATTCTTAAGTATAATTCTAAACTATTTAAAATGCACACATGTGTAAGACCTTGAAATGCTCAGAATGATTTAAGATTTTAAATAGAAATATTTTAAGAAATTCGAAATTTTAAAGGTCCTATAGCCCCTTTACATGTGTTTGAAATTATGCTCATGTATATTTGAAAGCTATACTGCATGTCAATTTATGTTCAGATTATTTCTGGATGAAGAAAAGGCAGACTTCCCTTTCTCGAATAAGAAGAGAAAGTGTGTAATCATCGGGAAAAAAAATGGAGATTTTAATGATCATAATCAGTATGAAAGTAAAAAATTTGAACTTCTGTAAAATTAAATTTTCGGAATTTTGTCTGCTTGCGGATCCATCTGTGGGCACCATAACTAACAAATGCAACGAGCTAGAAGAATAAAATTTGGTAAGTCATCTTTCCACCAAAATGGTACAGAGGAAATCCGTCAACAGGAAGCTTTTTATTTGCCTGCTAGTGTGCAATTGAACACGATAACTCAAAAGCACAGAGAGGTAGATGGATAAAATTTGGCGTATCGTTTCATCATCAGAATTTTCGATCTGCATCAAATCTTAAACCAAATCTCTCAAGAAATAGGCTGGTTTTCTATCTGTCTGTTTGAGCTGTTGTGAGAGCGATATCTCTAAAACGCAAGTATTATAATTTCGTAGCGCATTAAAACACGCAGAAACAAATATGTCATCATCTAATGGTGATGCTGTCGTTCGTCGCTTTCTGTGTGTTGTCAACTTGACTTGTCATTGAATAGTTATATTTTTACCTATCGTTTCAGTTCTTCTTCCATTCCAATCCAGAGGATCTCTTGAATCATTTTCCCAAATCCATAATTCCAACTAAATACGGAGGAAGTCTGATCAGTTATCACGACGGCGAACTGATAAGGAAGATGAACAAGGATCACGGAAATTGTCCTGAAGGAGGACAGCCAAATTATTTTTAATATCATTTCGCTTAAGTGTTAGTGGCCCGGTGGCATTAATTCCAAGTTTTCGAAATGAAAAACTAATGTATATAAATATTTATTTTTATAAGAAAAATGGTCATCATATATGATTCTGTAAACTATGATATTTGTAAATTATCTCAACATTAAAGATAATATGAATCAAATGTCTATTACAGTTCTTGTGTTTTTAAATACATTTATTTAACTTGCCTTGTTTCATGTTTGTTAAGGTGGAATTTTGTAGTCGATTTTTCACTCACTTTCTGATCTCCTACAGTTTTGAAATTTTGTTAACTTGTGTGTTCCCGATGATTATACACTATTTTTGCATTTTCATAATTTAATTATCAATTAACATATTAATTTGGTTAACTTTAATATAGTAAAATTGGTGACACCTGATAGCGAATCTGAGAAAAAATTTGATTCAAGTTTTCCTCATTATAATTATGATAATGAATTATAAATTAAAGACTAAAAAGTAGAAAATAATCTGAATAAAAAATTTTTTATAATTTAATACAGTAAGGAAAACGTGCTTTTAAAAACTATTTTTATTAAATTTATTTTTGATGTTATTGCATAGCTTTCTTTTAAAACTTTAAATTAGGCTCTATCTCATAAGCTATTATAGGTACTAGAAGATTTATTCCAATCTAAGACGGGATTTTAGCCAAACATATCTCATTGTCACACATTTACTAACGGAAGTTGAAGTGGAAACTCTCATGTACATTGGTAGAGTGCTTCAGAAATTAAAAAAAGCAAGAAAAGCAGAACTGATGAATCAATCGACACTAGCCTTAGTTTTGTTAAAACAATGATGACAGCGATGTAAATTAAGATAATGACAAAAATTAGACAAAGATTAAAATTAAGAGGATAACAGTAAAAAATTTAAAATATTTTATATGTGTTATGTAGAAAAAGTAAATTTCAAAAATTACTCATAAATTAAAGAAATTATAGCTAGCTAATATATGAATACTTAATATACAAAATGGACACTTAATCACTCTGTGACATAAAATATATAAATAAAATTTTGCACATAAAATTAACCATAAGCATACTTGAAATAGGCAATCCTATGTGGAAATCCAACAATTAAAATGGCCAACAAGACTTACGACTTCTTAGTCTTGTTGACCTATAATTTATAGCACCTACCCTCCACGAGGCTTAATTGTTGGATAAGAAAAGAGAAGTATGACCCAAATTATTACAAAATGAGAAATAGAGGAAAAATTAACTTAATTTACTTACTATAACTATCAAATTAAACAATCAAAATATTCTAAAAAATTATATTTTGCAAAGTTTTTTTAAAATTAGCAAACCTATTAATCTTTGTTAAACCTCTTTATCTAAAACAAACCATTTTCAGATCTGACTCTGAATCCAAACAATGACAATTTAAGAAGAAAATCTTATTTTTAAAATATTATATTTAAAAAAAGTGTAATTAACGAAAAGTAAACAGAAGTTCATTTAATCAGAGAAATCATAAATATATCTATTTAAATCAACATCACTTAACCAATATATAGATAACTCTAGATCTTGAAATTATAATAGTTGATAATAAATTAATCACTGAGATTTACGATAAAAGAAAGACATTTCAGTTCAATAAAAGCAAGTTACCTTTTTTGAATAGCAATATTAGTCGCCAAATTTATAGAAATATCGTCTTAAATTATATTCATAGACGCACTGTTTTAGTCACAGACAGATTAAAACGGCATTCATATACTGATACATTTCTTGAAAATGCTATGCGATTTGGGTATCCTATTAATTTCATGTATGCGTATGCTAATCAGAAATATTTAACATCACTAAATTAATAGTGTTTTAGAGTTATTTTTGATGTGATCATATATAATGGAATTAACAAAGATGTTAGTAATTCACTTCATTGGTAGATGGCGCCATTAGATTAAGAATGAGCTTGCATCATATATTCATTTAGTTATTTTTCTGTACATTTCCAAAATAATATATATTATTATAAAAGGTTAAAATTAAATTTATAGTTATTTCTAATGTGTTTTATTAGTTTTAAAAGCCTAATTTAGAAATAATATTTTCAGTTTAAATGCGCAACTGTCTTTAGGATAATGCTCAAGTCATAACAATAATTAAGACTATTGTATTGGTACGTTATATACTTTCTCGTTTCTAATCTTAAAAGATTTTGGGGATTTATTCCCCTAATTTTTCGTTTTTTCAACAATTGGCTTTCGCAGACGGTTGGCGCCACAAATCTAGGTTAATGCGACACATATAGGTTCCCAAGGTTGATTGGCATTTGATTGTTGGAATTCCAATTCTCGGTTGTCTTTTTCATAGTAGTAATAGTCTATATTCAAACTATCTTTTGTATTTCACTTGTATGATTATTGATAAGGTAATTTGAATTCAATTCTAATTTTTAGATTAATATATGTATATATTGAAAATATAACACATGTTTTTATTATTTGAAATATTTAACTATATATATATATATATATATATAACAAATACGAAACAAACATAGCATAAATGTAAAAGCAACATGTACAAAATAAACATTCAAAAAACAAAATGTCAAGAAAACAATCTGCGGTAAGAAATCTTTCATCTTTTTCATCATCTTTTCAATCATCTTTTTTCCATCGATTTCCTAATCTTCATCGAAACTCCCCCAACCTCAGAAGTAACTTGATATCTTCGTAAACATCCGGTCACTACATGACGCGTTCACTTATTCCCTTTGTCGCGTCTCCCGTTGGTAGCATCTCTCAGTTTTAGGTTAGTAATTTCATTTCTTTTATTTGTATTTCATTCAAATTCTTGGTTTATCATAATGTTCGGGGTAAAGGACAGTGTTTTTAGCTATATGCCAACACTGTTCGCAGAAAACATTATGATTTCAATAATTTTAACGGTTCGTATAGATTTTACTTACCCTGATGAGCATCTATACGCTTTTACCGATTTACTACAGTCTCTCCATTTTATTTTAATATTTTTTGACTTTCATGATATATATATATATACTAGCAGTACCCTAAAGGCTTTCCCCGTGATATCCTGTTTTAATAATTTTTTTAAGAAAGCCTACAATCTTCAGCTTCAGGTTAAACTTTGAAGCCACATTATGTAAATAGCTCCTTGAGTTTTTGTTTCAGACAAAGTACAAGCAAGATGAACATGTCTTCTGGAACTAAAGATATCAGCCTTTACACTCGACTATCAAAGAGTGTAAAAGCAAACAAATTAAAACCATGATCTGTCGCCGCATCTATGGATGGTACGATCGTATTCCAAAATCTCGCTGAAAGCAAAGGTATTATGACGTCACGTGGTTTCAAAGAAATGCATGCTGGGAATTGAACACCGCGACATTGCTTAGGAAGAATCACGGTTTAAAAAATGGAGCGAAAATATTTTAATACTTCAGACAAATATTAATTAAAATTCAACCGTAAAAGATATTTTAACCGCTCTTGTTTTAAATCAGGGGCAATATTCCATTCAGTACCTAAAATAAATTAAAAAGATTTTAAACTTTTTAAAACGATGGATGCAGTAAATTTAAATAATCATACAAAATTTCGTCGGCAAGACTGACAAATTTTTAAAATTTCTCAAAATTCAGTTAATTACGTTTGAAGCTCAAAACAAATTTCAATAGAAAGAAAATTGTTTGTTCTATCCGATGGTGTATCGATTGTTTTTCAATTATCATTATAGAAGATACTACAGTCATAAACGTGCCGAAAATGACCCAAAACAACACAAAGGATTAAATAAAAGATTTTCTAAATTAAATTTTAAAATTCGGGCTTCGAGGTGCATTGAGTCACCATTACGACTACCTCTGTGCCAAATTTCATAGCTGTAAGTGCAATAAATTCGTCTAGACATCACGCGCATATATATATATATATATATATATATATATATATATATATAAAAGGCAATGCTTGAATGTATGTATGTATATATATATATATATATATCTGGGACGTTAGCGTTTCGTTTTGTTGGTTTGTTCTTTTTCTAAAATAGTTTTATGTGATTACTTTTGTTAATCTTTCTCACTGCACGGATGTACTGCTGCGTTGCCGTATTCACCGCGCTAGTGAAGTTTATTCTTTATATGATTTAGTATTAGAATTTATGTTGACCATAATGCAACTGTTTCCTCATAATTACTTTATTTGAAATTGTTTTTCTTCTCTTCAATTATTAATTATTTTATGATTATTATTATGGTTATTTTTGTATTTGAATGTCTTTAATCTTGGTGTCTGTTTTTGATTGTTCATATATATATATATATATATATATATATATATATATGTGTGTGATAATTTAATTTTTTTAACTTTCCTAAATAATCTTAGCGATACCTCATTTTAAATACTTCTACTTTCATCATAATTAACGCACTACAACTTTCTTTTAAAATCACGGGTTTCAAGGGGAATTCCCTCTTCTGAGTACTTAAGCGTTCTGCGCATTCATTTCTGCCCTTTTTCACGCCGAGATGTAAGTTTTCAACAGCAACGCTCCGCTCGGCGCAAACTTCTAAATTCTGGTCATGGAGCTACGTAAAAACTAAGTGCTTTACCTATGAATAATAACGTCTGATGCCTAAATAAAAGAAGATCTAAACAAAATTCGTCTCTTCCTTGATGAAAATGGACTGCCTTCTCCTTATATAAAGCCTGATCTTACATATATATATATAGAAAAAATGTACAACACTATTTTAGAAAAAGAGAGAACAATCAAATAATAAACAAAACACTCCTCTTATTTTGAATTAGTTTTTCTTTGATTCAGTTTTTAATTTTTGTTGATTTTCACTCTAGTTCACTTTGTAAGCCTTTGGTCTTTGTGGTCGTTTTCTGACTGTTTTGTATATATTTGTATATATATAGATTTAAATTAGTTATGACCTTTTTTATTAAGTTTTTAATTTCTTTGCTTTGTTTATTACTATTTATTATTTTGTTATATATATTCTATACATCGGATAAATGCCTAAAGCATTTGTAAATTATTAGGAGTACTGAAAGTAATCAAATATTTCTCTTCGTAAGTTTTTTTTTAATTTAAGAACTTTTATTTTGTCTAGAAAAACATCTGAAATTTCTTAAACAAAATTATTTAAAATATTAATAGAGCTTCTGGTAAGCAAAAATTATGACTATTAAATTAATGATTATGACTGCTTTATTCATTCTGATTATAAGCTTTTCTTTGATGAATTTTTGTAAGATTTATTTTGTGCGGTAAACCAAATTAAGTGCTCAAATCTTGTTAAAATTTTAACAAAACACTATTAGAATTTTAAGTAAAATTAAAGCAGACTGTTGCTCTCAAAAAACAGTGTAAAAATTATCATTTTTTATTAAAAAATCCTGCAAAACCGTGTAATCAGAACGAAATCAATATCTAATTAAAAATTTAAAAAAAAGTGCTCACATACTTCTGGAAGTTATCTTTTCGTTGTAAAGTTCAAAAATTACTTTTATCTTCATCTGCCTTATTGAATGAAGAAATAATCAATTGCATTTCATCATATCGCTAAAATAAACATGCTATCTCTCTTTATGCAGGGAATTATCCATTTCGCAATCATTTAAGTTGACAAAACTTCCTCATGTCCTCCGCTAAATAATGGATATTGACATATTAATGTGCATCATTAAGCTTCGATATCTTGATCTATTTTTAATAAAATAAGAGCTCAAGTTTGCCGTTAGCTGGTAACAGAAAATCCAAAGCCTTCATCATATTAGAGGAAATATGTGTATTTTTAGTAAATAATTTTTTGCTGTGCATGTGCGAAACATAGCATAATTTTACTTCTATAATTTGGAGACAATACTGTTGGTCAATAAGAGAAAAAATGACGAGGGTTTTCCCATAAAACACTGTTTCTTAAATATGAATCAGCGAATAGTTTTATTGAATTTTATGAAGAGTGAATATGTTGAATATCCATGCATATATAAATAAAATACATAATTTATATCTTAGCATATTCCTCAAGTTTATTGAAGACGAAAATTTTATATGGATTATAAAAAACAATAAAGTGATCGGATTTATTAAAAATGATAAAATATATACAATAGAAACCTATGATTTCCAAGATCTCTTTACGAGTTCCTTGGTGTCATAAAAAACGACGTATTTTATTTATATTTATTTGTTGATTCCACTTCAAGATGATGGCTGTTTTAATTTCTTCTATGTTCTTAGATTGAATGACGAGTTTGTCACCATTAAAACATTTGAAAAAAGGCGATATACCATACCTGGCAAAAAAAAGTCGCCACGTGAAATAAACATGCAAATATATAAGAGCCTCTGATTGGCTTCGAAGTAAAGCGATTTAAAATTTGACACTGTTAATTTATCCTTTAAATAGTTCAAATAGACAAACAGTTGTAAATATGGACGACAATAAGCACTGAAACCATACAGAATCTTATTGAAACAATTCCACGTCTAATGCGCGCTGTAATCCAAGCCAAAGGTAGTCCAGCCAAAAATTAACCTAAGCGACTTTTTTTGCCCAGTATTTAATTGTAGTTTTGTCGATACTGACGAAGCAGACATTTAATTACATTTCTGTTAACACTGATAAAAGTAGATGTTTATTTGTAATTTTTAATAATGATAAAAGTAGAAATTTAATTGCAATTTTGTTAATGCTGATGAAAGCAAATACTTAGTGATAATTTTGTTTATATTGATAGAAGCAAAGATTTGTGTAAATAATTCGCATTGAAGAAAGGAGAGATAAGATCATCATTCCATACTGGGAGTTTCTTTTTTCCTGTTTTATTCCAATAAATTTTGTTTTCCTCTTTTCTTGCAATGTTTTTTCAACGACTCTAGCCAGACGGTTCATGTTATAAAAATTTAAAAACTTCCGCCACTCTCGAGCGTAACATTTTCTACAGTTTTGTTCCAGTACATTTTTTATGTAACTTTACTAATAAGTGAATATATTTCTTTTGTAAATACAGGGAGTAAAATTTCTGAATAATATAGGTGTGCAATATTGTTCAATGATTGGCTTAAGATTGTAAATGTTGCTTTCTAAGATAGAGTCTATATGGGGACAAAGAAGGTTACCTCTTCGAGAGACAAATTAGGATATCTGGTGCCCCTGGAAACAATATTATCTTCAAAATGAAGGACAATTCTGGAGAAAACTTTAAAGACAGCGATGAAGGACAGATCTTAAATTATTTGGAGGAGTCGAGGGACACGAAGTCTGTGTGTGTGTCGAGTGTGTGCGTGTGTGTGTGTGTGTAAGAGATTAAATCACAATCTAAAGTCATGGCATCATCTATCTTTAATTAAAGTAATTAAAAATAGTATATTTTATGAAAACAGTTTAAAGATATCAACTATTTTAATGAATATATGGATATTTTAAAGAAATAAACAAGTCATAGATGCACAAAATAAAGTCAGTTATTGAAATAAAATATGAATATTTTAAAGAAATAAACAAGTCATAGATGCACATTATAAAGACAGTTATTGAAATAAAATATGAATATTTTATTTATGTAGGTCCAGATGATAGTTATAATCCAAAGTCCATTTGTTAAAGTTCTTAACATTATTGATTTTGCTGTCATGTCCGTGGTGATGATACTATAATGATGTATAAAATTTATAATTATGCTTCGATGAATAGAGGAACCAATTCTATCTTTATTGTAATTGGGGTTCAATTTACCATTTTGTTCGATGGCAATACACAATGAGGTACATCTTCCTCTGTAAACAGTATGCCTCATGCGTGTACCTCTGTTTTTCATCTTTTAAATAAAGTTTCATTTTGACCACATGTGACGTCATCGATTTTCGAACGCTGTTTTCTGGAAAACTAGGGATCCTAGAGGTATAGTTCTTCGGACACTTTCCATCCTCTGAGAATAAAGAATTGTGCTATTCTGAATTTAAAAATCATTACAAGACACCTAACCTATGTACCTTTCAAATGGAGAGATGATTTTAAATTCTTTAAATATCAATTGTTGTCATCTATTCGCTATTTTTCGTAAGCATGTAAACAACCATTGTGTTTTTAAATGCGGTTGGCTTGTTCCAGACAGTAAATTAATACAACCTTTGGAAAAAATAGCATTTCATAATCACTTAACCATCCTTTCCGATATTTATTTCATACGTAAAAACACACTTACGATTTTAAAAAGTTACTTTAAACTCAGAATGAAATCATTTATCTATCCTTTTGTCAATAAAAGGTAAAAAAATATTTAAATGGTGCCAATTACATAAATTTAAACTCGTTAAAAATGCAAATCTAAAATGCCTAATTTAAATTCTCTTCTATCGATAACTGCTACTGAGACAATGGGAGATTTTGGTGACTGAACCGGAATCCCAATAGATATTTTATTGCTATACTAAATATCAGTTCATTTGTCTAAACAAAGACACTATTTCGTCTTTTCACCAGATAAGCTTTCGCAAAAGGAAACAAGAGAATTAAATTTACACAAGTGAGTTAACTTTTTGCCATTGTTTTGAAATCCTTATCAGTCTGATGTGTTCCGTTTGAATTTAAATGATGCCATAAACATGATAAGAAGCAAACACAAATTTTAGCTAAATGGATTTACGTTTCATTGTTATCAGTCATAAAGTTTCTATAAAATAACCAACGGAAAAATGAAGAGTTTTATGAATTTTGGCAAGTTAAATGTACGAAACAAACGTCGATATTTTCCTCAATGAAAATCATACAAATTGCGTTTATTCTGATAAGTGATTAGTCCTTTACTGGTAATAAATGTATATAATTTCATATTCATTATTTAAAATTAGATATAGACATGAAATATTTTTTCATTGAAATATTTAACAGAGAGAGAAAATGGTTCTTAAAGAAAAGTTTAAATCTAAAATCTTTCATGTGCCTCTATGACACAATATAGCTTTCTTCTTCCTGATATGAAAGAACTTAGGCATCAGTACAGGGTGTTCCAGAACAATCTTTATTATTTTTAAAATTGATAACAAAATAAAAAAAGGCTGAAATTAAATGCAGTTTGCTGCAAAAGAATGAAGAAATCTAACGGTATTTTTTCCAGTACCTTCAATGTGAGTACTTTTCATGTGTCAGAAAAGGCTCATCGCCATTACTTTAAGATAATGAGGCTTTGAAAACCCACACTTTTCAGTTGAAAATGGACGAAACAGTTTATGTTTGGTATGACAGTTTATGTTTAGCTATTACACGACGCTGTTAAAGGTCTACTCTCCTTTGTGGAATAGATGAATAGCGGAGATGTGTACCGAAATCTGTACCGGAGATGTGTACCGTTGTGCGTTATTCCACAAATAGTACATTTACAGCACACGTTTTATTTTGGAAGGTCGATGCTCCACCTCCAATTACACGCCATGTGCTTGAATTAACCCTCTGACTCCTAAGCCGGCCGTAACCGACCATTCAACTTCTATGCTAGTGGGGCGGATTAAGGTCGGTTACTCTTCCGAAACCGGGGAGAAGGCAGTTGGGAGAGTTTTGCTTGGGGTAGAGATAAGAGATGAAAGGCCTTCCATTCACATCTTCCACCACTCGTAGTGAGGAGAAAAGGGGAAACGGAGTGGACGAATCTATTTCACCTATCCATTAGTAAACAAACCTCCGTATACAACTGTATTCAGATTTTGAGAACCCTCAGTGGTCAGAGGGTTAATTGATAGAGTGTTGCCCGAACGTTGGACTGGCCGTGGAGGACCAATACCTAGGGCTCTCCGATCGCCCGATATCGCTCCTCTGAATTTCTTCTAATGGAGCGTCGTGAAATACATAATACCACAAGAAAACATGTGACTGATATTTCTGTTTTAAAGAAATGGTTATAATTAGCCGTCCTGACTGTTACATTGTAAATGGTAAAAACACTTGGTTGGAGACAGAGAACAGATTGGACCTTCTACTAGAAGTGGCCCTAGGCCAGGGCAAAACGAGCAACTGCCCGTGGAGTCAAGGATGGCGCTAACTTGTGAGTGTGATAGAAAAAGGAATGATTGAATAGATGTGATAATCGGATCTGAGTATTTTTCTGACTCTGAGAACAACTGGCAAGAGAAGAGTTTCTAAACTGAAAGTTATCAAAATGTATCTACGATTCACTATGTCCCAGGAATGACTAGTTAGCTTAGCAACCGTGCCAAATGAAGGAACTTTTAGCAGAACATTGAAATTGAGGAGATAAGGAAATGTTTTGCAGGTAAAAAGCCAAGAAAAATGAATATTTGAACAGAATTTATAATACTGTGTTATAATAAAGTCATATATTCTTAAACTATATTTGCTGAATCCATTATTTTAGTTCCAAAAAGCTCTAAATATTCTTAAATATAGCTGAGGTTTAAAAATTCTCATTATAATATTATTAAGTCATTTTTTAGATAAAACATGAATAATTTTAAATTTATTTGATATTTAAAATACAGACATTATAGAATTTAAAACATACATTGGTTGAGAGATGGGGGGCGCCATATTGTTGCTTTGCCCGGTTGGTAAAGTTATCTCGGGCCGCCTCTGCCTTCTACTCAAGGAGCTCTCGTAGAACTGCATTGAAGGTACTGAAAAACGATCCGATTTCTTCGTTCTTTCGTCAATTATTTTAGTTCCAAAAAGCTCTATATGTCCATAAATATATCTGAAGTTTCAAAATTCTCATCATGATATTATGAAGTCATATTTGTGGGTAAAACATGAATACTTTTAAATTTATTTGACATTTAGAATACAGACATTATAGAATTTAAAACATGCATTGGTTGAGAGATGGTGGACGCCATGTTGTTGCTTTGCCCGGTTGGTAAAGTTATCTCGTGTCGCCTCTGCCTTCTACTAAAGGAGCTCTCGTAGAACTGCATTGAAGTTACTGAAAAAACGATTAGATTCCTTCATTCTTTCGTCACAAACTGCATTTCATTTCACCATTTTATATGTTTGTTATTAATTTTCAAAATAATAATGATGTTTCTAGGACACCCTGCATGAACGTCGAGAAGCTTGAATGAGTTGGAATAAAGAAATTTTTTATCTCAAAGTAAAAAAAATGGCGATCAAACTTAAAAGAATTGAATGATAATTTTTTAATGATTTTCTTTTCCCAATTGTCGAATAACGGAAACATGCAGGTGTTTCTCTTACTTTGTACATTTATTAGAGATGCAATCTAGTAATAAGTATATGAGCTAGTAACAAAAAAAATTAAATTTCTTATAATTTTGTTTAAGCACTTGCTTCACTACTTATTTTTCCTTGCGCCATAAACTAATCTAACCTCATTACATTTTTATTTTCTTGTATGTATCGTACCAGAATACGAGTTCAATCAATTATTCTTTATTGTTATGCGTGAATCATGAGACGTTTACGTGAATCGTTATTATGTGCGATTGTGTTAATTTCATGCGATTCTAAACCGTTAAATTCAACTATAAATGAAAAATAATAGGTTTAGGAAAGGGCTAATATCAGTCCTTTAAAATGTATATAGCAGCCTTATGAAATTTCGTTTCGGAATGGGAATTATTAGAGATAAAGTTTGGGAAAATTCCTTAACTCAGAGATACGAAATCTTTTCATGTTCTGGTCTTTTACAATTTTGCTTATTAACTCGAAAATTTTCCTCCGATATTCTTGAAGTTTTAATTTATGATTTTTTGTAAGATTCAACAATATTTTTTGAAAATATCAAGGTGGCTGTGTCTAAGGGGGTTCTCATATGAGGGAAGTGAACCCAAAGGCGGACGACCCCCTTAGAGTGAAGTTAAATTTTTTAAAAAAATGTAGATTCTATGTCTAGACAACAAACTAAACCCATTCATGATGTTTTTTCATCATATTTCAAAAAATTTAATGCCTTTCATAGCAAAGAGTTAACTAAAAATCACTACTTATTTTCATACCTTAGAGCAGCGGTTCCAAACCTATGGGCTGCGGCACAGTTGTGGGCCTCGGATAGCGTATTAGTGGGCCTCGGAATTCTAGTCAAGAGTCGAAGGGTCTCTCTATATATAGACTTTTCATATGCATATAGACATATATGGAGAGTTTATCGTTTAGTTATATTAAAGTCCCGTTTTGAAGCAGCAGGAGGGCTATTTTGGAACGAACCTCGTAATTTCGAACCGCGGTCAGATGACGAGGTCGACACCTGACATGGCAGCCCCCAATCCAAGCTTCCACACCACACCAACGGGAGGGCGTTTGGCCACTACGTATGAGATTTGGAGTGCAACGGGCCCCATACACGTCGGATCTTCAGTGGAATCGGGTTTCGAGCCTGGAGCCCTCCGGCCCCAAAGCCAAGACCCTACCACTAGGCCACCGCGGCCTACATATATAGAGAGAGCCAAGAGTGTCTATATATATGTGTGTGTGTGTTTATGTATTTTATGCTTTTTTATATACATATGTATTATATGTGTTTGCATTATTTTACTTCATATTTAGTAAGTGGACCTCAAAATATTTTGAACACAACAGGTGGTCCGTACAACCAAAAAGAATTAATTTCATTGTTTAATTTTTTTAAAATATTTATTTTAATTTTTTACAATCTCTTTCTAATAGCAGTTTAGTGTAACTAATTTGCTAAAAAAATGCATTAAGGGTTATAAGAAAACTTGTGTAGTCAATATTCGAGAAATTGGATGTAGTGAACCCTCAGTTATAGCGAACTTTTGGATTAATCCGTTGAAGATTCTTTATAACAAGGTTTGATTGTATGTTTTTTTGGAAAAATTAACATATTCCTTTTGAAAGAGAGCGATCAAAACTGTTGTCGGAAGTTGAGTGTCAAACACTGGCTTAATGAATCATAAGAATGCGCTGAACAATAGATTCAAGAAACTAATTTTTTTCAGTATATACTCGTCGTTCACACAGAAGTCAAAAAGTCCACAAAAAGACTTTTGATAAAATACTGCAGTATTTTAAAATTTTCAATTATCTATTTCGGGATATCTAAGATCAGGAAATCAAACGTAGGAGCTAGAAATTTGTGAAATAACTTTTGTTCTTTATCATAATGATTCAAAGTTAATTAAGTTTAAATGAACTGCATTTCGAAACTATAGATTTGGACTTAATGTTTTTTGCATGAATGACGATGATATGCATATTAAAATAAGTAATTTCAACATATGAAAAATTGCAGTCGCTTCGAAAGAAAATACGTCTCTGAAACTAGTAATCGAGTATTGAATAAACAAAGATATCTTCTTTAATTCTTTTAACAATGCATTGCTTCAATCATTTGTCTTTTTAATTTATGATCCTATTCTACAGAAATGGCTTTGATTTAACTATTTCCTTTCATATTTATATTCGTTTCTTCTGCAATTACGATTTTGCATTGTTTAATATTCGAATGTCCCAACTTAAGATCACATTTTTGTTGATTGCTTACTGACACAACATAACCAGTTTTGTGATGATTAGCAGTTTCCTCTATACGTCAGCGCTTTTGAATAGTAATGGTTAAGGTCTCGAAAGGTACGTTTATTTTAACTGAAGAATGCCAATTGCAACGTGTAAGAAAAATATCTTCAAATTGGTATTTTAATCCTATTTCCTCATGAAGAGAATATATTTTGATCAATTCCTTTGCGCGTATTGAATATCTTAGAACTCCAGAGAAAGGAAGACGTTTCGTTTTTCTCACAGTTTAGTTTAGTTTAGTTATATTAACGTCCCGTTTTGAAGCAACACGAGGGCTATTTTGGGACGGACCTCGTAACTTTGAACCTCGGTCAGATGACGAGGACGACACCTGAGCTGGCACCCCCCTCTCCAAACTTCCACGCCACACGAACGGGAGGACGTTTGACCACTACGTATGATTTAGCGTGCAACAGGCCCCATACACGGCGGATCTTCAGTGGAATCGGGTCTCGAACCTGGAACCCTCCGGTCCCAAAGCCGAGACCTTACCACTAGGCTACCGCGGCCCTGTTTTTCTCACAGAAGCGTAACTGGAAAACAAAGTAAATATATTTTAATACCTGCTAACTTTTCAAGATGAAACTTAATTTTGGATTTTAAAACTCTTTCAAATTTATGAAGTTCAACAGTCTACACTCTGTTCTATTTATTTATGTAAAAATATTTTTAAAATCAACATTCCTTCTCTAAAATTTATAAAACTCTTACATGGAATGCTATTTCCCTATGTCAGATATTAATATTTTTAATTCTTCTGCTATAAAGGCAGATAGCAAACGAATTTTACTGTTTTTTAAATAGTTGTTACAATGAATCATGAAACGTAAAATCAGTAATAATTATTTATAACTATTCGTAATGCTAATTTTTAGTATTAAATTTTATGATATAGTTTATGATTATGATTCTATTCATGATTATAACGGTTAGCAAATTGTTAATGGAAAAAATTATTTTATTAGCTCTGAATAATGTAAAAATTCAGATATAATAATTTCAGATATAATAATAAAAATTCAAATAATTATATTTTTAGCACCTCCCTAACTTTTCGCTGATTTACTGATTTGATTTTAATATTTGTATATATATATCTATATATATATAGATATATATATATACAAAAGAAAAAGCTACAAAATATTATATATATATATATATAATATTTTTTAGCTTTTTCTTTTTAAATAATAGATTCTGTCTTGAAAATTGTCTCCTTAAATGGTAAAAAAAATGTGAATTAAATATATGGTAATCACTTAATCCTTTTTAACACGAGTAATTCTACTCTACATCTAATTCATCTTTCAAAATTTTTAACATAAAGTTTAAAGTGAAAAAATTTCCGTAGTTAAAACTTACAAATAAATTATAATTGTGTTAAAAGTTTGCATATAAATAAGGGCATAGCTTCATATGCATTGGCAAATGAGAAGTTATGCCAGCTTTTGAAGTTTTCTGAGGCATTTTCTTTAAATTTTAATTAAGTTAGCTATGCTTTGAACTTTGAACTTAATATAATTATATGTCTCAGCTGGTATGGCAGAATTTGTATAGGCTTAGAAAGTGGAAGAGCTGGCATGCCACCAACCTCCACATAACTTTTCTGGCGAATCTATCGTATTTGCTTCAGTTGTTTTGTGGCTTAAGTACCCAACTAGGTTCGGAGAAAAAATTATCAAAATCATGGACAAAAGAGACTTACAGAGATAAAAAACAAAAATAGTCTTAATAGTCTTTATTCAATTAGAAATAAAAATTCATATATCATCAGTAGTTTTTGAAAATAATGGTCTTTTTCCAAGATTTTTAATAAAAATTTCAATGTTAAGAAAAACAGCCTATTTGAAAAAATATGGGACATATTTAATTTTAATTTTGCATGCGTACTTTTCAAACTATCTAGAATGTAATAGACTGAAAGATAAAATTTATTTTCATAAATAAATATTTTATGAATGTTCAAAGTTGGCGTCATTGCTTTTTCTCCAAAATTATCCTATATTTCGAACTGAAAGTGACTGTGGAACATGACTAAAAAAAACTACCCGTTCAGACAATATACTATTCATGATTCCATTTGACCAGCATAACTAGGGATATTTTCATTATAACATAGATATTTACATTATAACATAGATTTAACTAACGTTCCTTCAGTGTTCTTGTACCATTGCCATTTATTTCATTCAACAACAGTGCTATTCATGTTTTTGAAAAAAGCAACTTACCGTATTCCTCATTCTATTTTATAGATAATCTTTTCTGAAGTGTTGCTCAGCCCATTTGTCATGTACAAAATACTCAGTTGTCAAAAGCACTTCGTGCACAAATTTGACATGAAATCTTCGATACTTTTTGCCATCATCTATGTCAATTCTATATTCAAGCACAAATTATATTGAATTTATCTAGTAACGTAAAATCTTGTAAATAATCACTCTTTTTCTTTTAAAATTGTAATCTAGTATACTAGCATAGTGTTACATTGTTTATACCCATATTCTAGAACGGGCCTCAATTTTTTGAGAGGCCCGCATCTAAAAAGTCAACAATGTACCTCATCTGTATCTTTATACTCTATGTTTTCTTTTCTATCCTTAAATTCATTTTATTGTATCACTTTCTGTCAAATAAAGTTGCTCGGGGGGGGGGCCGGTTACCGGTGCGGGGCGTTTTGGGGGCCTTCAGGGGGTGTTGGTTGGTCCCTTTTTCTACGGGCAACCATCCAAACTGCGAAAAGGGACCGCGAGGTCTCAAAAGCAGGGTTGCTCCTTAGCGTCAATGTCAATGTCTACTACACCCTCAAACGGTTTTAACACATGCGTACCAAATTCCAATAAATTTTAATGAATTGTTTTGGAGATATCAAGTTTTTCGTGGACCAATTTTAGTGAAATTTTTATTTTTCAGGAAACGCATTTAAAAAATATAATAACACATTAGTTCAAATGAATATCAAGGAAAAAAATATTCAAGGAATAAGAAAAAAAAGTCTGTTTTAGAATCTTAAAAGTTGTGGTTTTATTTTTAGATCATCAAAAGTTTTCGAATTATTCTTCGAAAATCGCTTTTTTAGCCTAGTCGGATACCTTAAGTTAAGTTAGTTTGTTGTATTTTTATTGAATTGTTGCCATTGATATTTTGGACACCTCTGTATTTTGCGCCCACCAGATACAATATGTTTATACTAATTTTCATTTTTTTTCTAAATGTAATTTTTAGGTGATGTCATAGTTATTTTTTAACTAAATGATGATGTTATTATCAACGAATTTGCTATAAGATATGTAAGAAAATGAAGCAAAAATCGCAAATTGTAAACTTATTCTAATATGTCGCATACCAAAAACTATTTATGAAGCAATCTTTTTTTTATTTGATTTATCAACGATTTTTGAGTGATTGAAATGTTGACTTTTTAAAAATTTAGTTAATTTTTTATCATTTTTATGTACTATACCAGTGATGGTGAACTTTTCTGAGAAGTGGATCAAATTTTGTTCATTATGTTTTCTAATACTCCTCTAAGTCAATGACATGACTTGGAAAGTGGAGGAGGAGGACACAGTAAAAAGCGTACCAATAATTTGGAAATACTGAAAATTTGTTAACAGAAATATTTAATGTTAAACCTATTTTTTATAAGCTTTTATTCAACTTGACTGCCATGTCTTGAAATCTTGAGATCGATTTCTTACCCACTTCCAATCGAGCTACAACTTTGAAATTTAGCACAGTGGTGGGTTTCCGGTGACAATACAATATTATGCAACAAAATTTGCAATCTATACCTATTTTAAACCTAACAAAATGATACAGTGAAACCTCTTCGAACGGCCACCCCTGAATAGCGGCCACCCCTCTTAACGGCCAATTTTTCGTGGCACGGATTTTTCGGCCCATAGACCTAATGTTGAAATAACCCCTAGCAACGGCCACCCAACCCCTCTAAACGGCCGCCGAGTGGGTTCGCCCATCCCATTTAACAAACGCATCGGTTCGAGATTTACTTTTTAAACTGGAAAACGAACTTGAAAAAATGTTTTTTCCCGAGAAGGGTAAAAACTTAAAACAGTCACAAATTGTATCCTTTTTTCAAAAAATGTAAAAAATTATTGAATAAAGTACTATTTTCTCTTTAGATAAGTCTCAAACTTCAGTTTAAATAAGAAATATGTGTCAGACTTGTTTATATTATGTATTATATGAATTATTTTGTAATTGTAACGAAAACCCTTTATAGCGGCCACCCCCTCTGAACGGCCAATTTTTCTCGGAACGGAGGGGTGGCCGCTCAGAGAGGTTTTACTGTATTAAAATTTTAGCCCTATATTTGGGCGATAAAGTTTGGCAGGTGGTAACCTCACGTTACGTAGGGTTGTAATAACACCACGAAGCTAACAGAGAATACGCCATACTTCCGCCGCTGCACCGATGAATGATGTAATAGCTCGTGTTTCTACGCGTCTTGGGTTT
This sequence comes from Araneus ventricosus, assembly GCA_013235015.1. Taxonomy (NCBI): domain Eukaryota; kingdom Metazoa; phylum Arthropoda; class Arachnida; order Araneae; family Araneidae; genus Araneus; species Araneus ventricosus. The sequence continues at coordinate 20,301 of BGPR01020017.1, forward strand.
AGTTTCTATTAGAATTCGCCACCAACTAGAAGTAGTTTTTTTTTACTTCGTGTGCACCAAACGTTTCGCACCCAAAGTTTCGTCTGTCTGTCTGTGTCGCACTTTTTTCAAATTCGTAACAAGTAATATTCGTGACGAATATTTAATGTGTGTTTTATATTGGACAATTCGGTAATTGAATTTGGTTTACTATGCTTAACATGTCGTGTGTATTCGTGTTAGCCGTCGCTAAAAAGTAGAAAATAAAATAAATTAATTAATTAAGGTATAAGCTTTTATTCATGCGAAAAAATGAACGCAAAAGTTGAAAATAATTTTTTCTGATTACAATAAAATTCATGGTTCGAATAAAAACTTGGGCGCCTTATATAGCACCTTATATTTCGTTTTTATTTCCTTAAACAAATGGAATATTCCTAGAAGGTAAAGGTGCCCACGATTTTATTCGAACCATGCAATAGTCTAATAATCTAAAAGATTATTTAGATGAAAAATAATATCAACCAAAACTACTATGCCACTATGAAATTGAGTATGGGAGAGTTGAGTAAGATTGAAGTTTTTCACAAATGCAAAGTATATTGATCAGAAGTCATGCCTAATAAAGTTATGCGAATACGTATTTTCCATTCCAACCCGCAATGTAGATGTAGAGAGAATATTTTCCCTAGCGTCAACTCAATGGTCGGACGAAAGAAACAAGTAGTCAGTGGAGACTTATGTGAAAGAAGAAAATGATATAATTAAGAAAGTAAAAATAATAGTAAGAAAGTAAAATATAAACAAGTAAGTAATATATGATTAGCCTTGGATCATTTTTGTTATTCTACGCGTTAATTTAGAAGATTGCTTTAACTTTATTGTTTTTTCATCAAAGTAAAATAAACCATTATCGACCCATTTTTATCATGTTTTATTTATTCGGAACTTAAGCGTCCCGCAATTATGGTTACCCTAACTATAAAGCGAAAAACGCGCGAAAGTTGGAAGGAAGGAGGGGGACATTCCTGCTTGTGATGTCATCTTTGGTCATGAACTATTCAAAGGATAATAAAATCCTCAGCAGTCGCGATGGTTTTGGTCTTCTCCAAGTTCCGCAATTTGCATGCGGGATGTTGGTGGTTGAGTGTATGCTTATTAGCCCATTGCAATTAGGAAAAATAGAGGAAAAAATTTATATAGTTTTAAAACTCTGGTCAAATACCTCTTTGACCTCAAGAATATCGGAACCGAAAAGTTTCCACCTCTCCGGGGGGAACTTCCGCCCCTAGGGGGGAAAAAACTGAAGTGAAGTGGAGTGTTAGGTTAGTTTTTCCTAGATTTCTTCAACCCTACTCATTCAATTTTAGAACTGGTATAGATGAAAGTCTTAGAGCATAAGATTCTGCGTCGAATGAGTACCAACAATATATATTTTGTTGCAGTAGTACGATTACAAAGTCTTATCAAAGTTGCAATGATTTTTCAATTTTCCAAAAAAAAAATCATTACTCTTACAAAAGACGACGCATACAATCAAATATTATATCTAAATAAAGCTTGTATGTATAAGTATTCACTTTTGTAAGCACATGCATACGTCAGAGCACCAATACCAGAGCGCTAGTGTGTTAATGAAGTTAGGAGAGAGAGTACAACTAGTCCATTGCAATGAGACCGAAAAACGAAAATTAGGAGAAAATTTTATAAAGTTTTGAAACTTTGCTCAAATACTCTTCTGACATCAAAGAAACGGAAACCGTAAAGTTTCCATCCCTGAGGGGGGAACCCCCCCCCCAACTCCCCTCGAACCTACAATACCATCAAAGCACAAAATGATCGTACCCAGCTATAAAACAATAATTAACATTGCTTATTTTTTAACTGCAATAAATTATTTTCATAAATATTCTAATTATATGTAACCTCTTGCTGGCTATGTTTTATAATATCTTTGATACAGTTCCAGAGCGACTAGTTGGTAACACTGACAACCTTTACTTCGTTCTTGATGGAGGCTCTCTTATTCGTCGTGTAGTATGGCCAAAGCAAGAGACTTTCGGTGATGTTCACTACATATATGTCTTAAATCAAGAGGCATTACGGCGATGAAGTAACAGTTGTTTCTGACGGATATACCGAAAGCAGTGTTAACACAAAGGTTATTGAATACCAAAGGCGAAGGATGAAGTTTACTTCAAGAGGAATAATTTTTAATGAAAGAACAGTTCTCCTTGACCCTCAGAGACAATTTCTAAGCAATCTTTCAAATAAAGAGTTTTTCATTTCGCAAACTCGCTAGCCACTTGGAGAACGTAGGCATAGGCACGTTTGTAGCAACAGATGATGCTGATGTACATATTGTGAAGACCACTATAGAAACATATGAGAAGATTAAGAAACAAGTTTTAATTGGCCAAGATGTTGATATTCTTGTTTTACTTATTGTTCTTACTCCAGTCTATATAGATATTCTCAGGTTGAAAGAGGGTAAGGGTAAAGTCAAAGATAGGTTCTATAGCTCTAAGATCTACAGAATTCTAATCTTGCGATCGAATGCAAAAAAATCCATTCTCTTCGTTCATGCGATTAGTGATTGTGACACAACTTCAGGGTTCTATCGAAAGGGAAATCTACAAGCAGTGCAATTGCTCATCGTATTCAGGCTACTTTCCTCTTTCTTCGTGTTACTGTACAATGCGATGATGAACCTCTCTCCTGCTCTTTCAATCTCAGTGTAAGTTGATTTAGTGTTATGAAAGATCTCAGGGATATCTTGCAGGTATTAACTGAGGTTGAACAATTGCACTGCTTGTAATTTTCACTTTCCATAGAACCCTGAGTTTGTGTCACAACCATTAATCGCATGAACGAAGAGAATGGATTTTTTTTTGTGTGTGTGTGTGTGTGTGTGTGTGTGCATTCGATCAAAAGATTAGAATTCTGCAGATCTTTAGAGCTATAGAACCTATCTTTGACTTTACCCTTACCCTCTTTCAACATGAGAATATCTATATAGTCTGGAGTAAGAACAATAAGTAAAACAAGAATATCAACATCTTGGCCAATTAAAACTTGTTTCTTAATCTTCTCATATGTTTCTATAGTGGTCTTCACAATATGTACATCAGCATCATTTGTTGCTACAAACGTGCATATGCATACGTTCTCCAAGTGGCTAGCAAGTTTGCGAATTGAAACGCTCCTTATTTGCAAGATTGATTAGAAATTGTCTCTGAGGGTCAAGGAGAACTGTGCTTTCATTAAAAATTATTTCTCTTGAGGTACGCTTCATCCTTCCCCTTTGTCGTTCAATAACCTTTGTGTTAACACTGCTTTCGGTATATCCATCAAAAGTAACTGTTACTTCATCGCCGTAATGCCTCTTGATATAAGACATATATGTGGTGTAAACATCACCGAAAGTCTCTTGCTTTGGCCATTCTACACGATGAATAAGAGAGCCTCCCTCAAGAACGAAATAAAGGTTGTCAGTGTTACCAACTGGTCGCTCTGGAACTGTATCAAAGATATTATAAAACATGGCCAGCAAGAGGCTACATATAATTAGAATATTTATGAAAATAATTTATTGCAGTTAAAGAAATAATCAACGTTAATTATTGTTTTATAAGCTGGGTACGATCATTTTGTGCTTTGATGGTATTGCAAGTTCGAGGGAGGTTGGGGGGTGTTCCCCCTCAGGGATGGAAACTTTACGGTTTCCGTTTCCTTGATGTCAGAAGAGTATTTGAGCAAAGTTTCAAAGCTTTATAAAATTTTCTCCTAATTGTCGTTTTTCGGTCTCATTGCAATGGACTAGTTGTACTCTCTCTCCTAACTTCCACACCACACTACCGCTCTGGTATTGGTGCTGTGACATATTCATGTGCTTACAAAAGTGAATACTTAAACATACAGACTTTATTTAGATAGAATATTTGATTGTATGCGTCGTCTTTTGTAAGAATAATGATTTTTTTTTTTGGAAAATTGAAAAATCATTGCAAATTTGATAAGAGTTTGTAATCATACTGCTGCAACAAAATACATAGTGTTGGTACTCATTCGACGCAGAATTTTATGCTCTACGACTTTCGTCTATACCATTTCTAACATTGAATGTATAGGGTTGAAGACATCTAGGGAAAACTGATCTAACACTCCACTTCACTTCAGTTTTTTTCCCCTAGGGGCGGAAGGTGCCCCCGGAGAGGTGGAAACTTTTCGGTTCTGATATCCTTGATGTCAAAGAAGTATTTGACCAAAGTTTCAAAACTATATAAATTTTGTCCATTATTTGCCATTTTTCGATCTAATTGCAATGGACTATATGGTTACGAAAATTCTTTTAGCTGAAATCCGGACACGCCGGGCAGGAAGGGGATGATGAGTCTTGGAATTGTCTAAGTATAATATAAAATTCTAAAAACTGCGTACCAACGACCTTCTTCCATAGCACCAGCATAGTATTAGAGGAAGTGAAAACAAATTTAAGACGTCAAAATGCAAAGAAGATACAATTTTTATAAATATTTAGTTATTTATTCTAAATTATAATAATGAAGAACAGAATTAAAACAAAATTGCCAAACTTTTAAATTTTCAGTTCGAACTGGGGTTTAGATAAGGAAGAAGGTTCGTCCACTTTCTTATCAACAATGGATTAAATAGTGTAAACAATGAAAATTCTTTCATTCGCGGAATGACGTCAGCTTTTTTCGAATGTGTAGTACTTCGGGGCTCCGGATCGTTTAAGTTATCGTGCAGAGCGCTTGGTGACATCTCTTTCAAGGCCGATAGAGGGCATTACTTGGGGGCATTGAACCAAGGGGTGCCTGTGAACTTTGGGGGCTGACGGGCACAGCAAGGAGAGGGAGAGAAAGATTTCGGGAGAGAAGGATTTCGGGAGGAAGGAGGAGAGAGAGAGGTGGTATGTCGGCTGCTCAGCGTGATAGACATTTTGGTATTGTGTTTCTGTGTTTCTCACTGAGGAGAACGGAAAACCACTGATTGGAAAATTGCATAATATTGAAGGAGGCTTCAATAAAGGATTTATCTTGAAACCCAGATTCTTCATTTGAAACCAACGTACGAACCCCACAGAATGTGTCAGATTTTCTCTATTATAACCAATTAATTAAATTTCTCTATCGCCGTATTCAGGGACGGCCTTTAGACCATTGGACCGATTGCTGACAATATGGCTCCGCCCCAGAATACTATCTATTCTCCACTAATTTCGGTGGCGTAGCTAGGCTGAACTAGGCAGTGTAAGTGCCTTGGGTGCCATTACCAGAGGGTGCAGAATTGAGTTTAAGAATTTAGTAGAGTTATTTATTTATTTTATTATCTCATCCGAAGGATACAAAGACAAAGCATTGTAAATGTCATGAAATTCCAACTCGAAATTTGAGACCAATCTACATGTGTGAAATCTCCCCGAATCCGAAAACACCATTTTATGGAATAACGTCTGTCTTGTCGGTCTATCTCTAAACACAATAACAGGACAACGCTACTAGCTAAAAGGATGAAATTTGGTATGTTGACAGAATACCAAAATTTTAGGTTTCGAACAAATTTAGACGAAAGCATGGGTTGCAAAATTCTGGGCATCTTTGGACATGTGGAGACAATAGCACAAAAAAGCAAAGAGCTAAAAGGATTAAATTTAGGATATTGTTTCATCATCAGAATTGCAGATCTGAATCAAATTTAGGTCTCAATTCGAAGAAAGAAAGACATTCAAGATAGATACTCATTTTCTTTCACTATACTACGAATCACAAACTACGGCATATTATATTCGTAAACGAGAAAATCGACAGGAGAACACTTTAGTCTTTTTTTCCTTATTTATAAATCTTCAGATTGTAAATAACCAGAACTAAAACTTTGAAAAAAAGTTTGATAATTTTTTTTAATCGGACTCCGATAACTAGGAGTACTAGGGGTACGCGAAGGACCAGTTGGGGGTACGCGAAATCAAAGTCGGTAATGGCGGACACAAGAAAATATTAAGAATTAAAAAAAGTTACAGTATTTTGTTTTCCTAAGTTCGTGTGAAAAGTAAAAGTTGTGCTAGTCTAAAACCTAAGCTCAAAATAAGAAAAAAAGAAAGCAAAAGAAAACCAGGTATAGGATTGATATTTTGTCTTCACCGGCCCCAATTATGCATGAATATCAGTGTGTTCGCAAAAGCTGTAGCTTCGCTAGACACCAGTAGTATGCGTTTTGTTTTTCTAGTTTAGGCTTATCGAGAACAATCCGAAATCCTCTCGAAGATTCTTGTTCTGACGTTTTTATTAAAAGCATGATTAAACGCATGCATCATTAATTCCTCGATTGGGATGCATAATGAATAACGACTGTGTTCATATAAATCAAGCTTTGTGTTTCATGGCCATAAAACACAAAGCTTGATTTGATTGGTTTAGTTTGGTTTGTTTTGTGGCACAAAACTGGTGTTTTTAGGTAATGTGTGCTCAATTTGAAGCGCTTATCTTTAGAGTGACTTCAATTCGATATTGTTTGATTTCTCAAAATGGACAAGTGGGTGAAAACTGGAACTCTTAAGACATCGGCATCTAGAACTGAAATTCGAACCACCGATTTGACAGCTATGGAGATAACTGTGGATCAGCAAGATGATAATCATGAAGTGCAAAGGCCGACTGATTGGCCTTTTCAGGTAAGAAATAAAATTAATTTTGTTTGAAAAAACATCAGTGCCCCTCTGAAGAAGAGAAAATATTCTAAAGAATACTTAAAATATGGATTTTCCGTCACGGGTGATGAAGATTATCCAAAACCACTCTGCGTTGTTTGTGGAGAGATATTGTCAAATGGCAGGATGAAACCATCTTTATTAATGCGCCATTTAGAAACAAAACCTCCAACTTATAAGCAAAGAAATATTAGTTTTTTCCATTGACTATCCAACAACCCTAATTTAAATTCTTATTTGATGTCCACAAACAAAGCAAATGAGGCTGCGATTGAGGCATCATATAGAATAAGTTATCATATTGTTAAAAAGTGGAAAAAATCATACTATCGCTGAAAATTTGATATTTCCGTGTATCAAGGATGCGGTTGGATGCATGTTCGGTGAAGACCATGCCCAAAAAATCAAAAATATTCCCTTGTCTAACAGCACAGTTTCTCGGAGAATTAAAGACATGTCTATTGACATTGAAGCTACTATAAATGAAAGAATAGAATAGAGCCCCTTCTTTTCAATGCAGGTAGATGAAAGCACTGATGTTTCCTATCTGTCAATTTTGCTTGTTATCGCAAGATATTTGAATGTTAACGAACTTGAAGAAAACCTCTTATTGTGTTATCCTCTCACTAAAAGATGTACTAGCGAGGACATATTTAATGTCATTGAGGGTTATTTCGGTGAAAACGAAATAGATTGGGCTAAGTGCTATGGTGATGCACATATGGTGGAAAATCTTTGTCTGGCTGTTATAAAGGTTTACGTGGTCGTATCAAAATAGTCGCTCCCAGTGGCGAATCCAGGGGGGGCTATCGGGCTACAGCCCCCCCCAGAGCCAAGTCAGAATTCTTGATTTTATTTAACATCATTACAACTGTTTTTTATTAATTTCTCTCTTGAAAAAATAAAAACCAGTGGAAGTGGCCTCCCCTAAACATTCTCGTATACTGCTCAAAAATTTGTCATTTCCCCTCCCCTTCCGTGGATAAAAAAAATCGAACCTACTGTAATCCAGAATGCAACGAATATCCGAAGGTTTTTCATTGCAGATTATAGTAATTGTAAAATATTTAAGTGAAGAATCATATTAAAAGATATGCCTATGTATTAAAACTTGGCAATATTTATTTTCCATCACACTCCATTAAGATCCGCTATTATACGAGCGAGCGAAAACAAAACAGGAGATAAAACATATCTATCACAAACTCCGTCTCAAGGACAAAGTGAAGTATTCCTCCCGCTTGGTACCAGAGATTGCTAAGTACGCATGTGCATGGAGATCAGTTTTGAAACGAATGCTTAACAAGTATGCGATTATACAGACCGACAGACAGTCAACCCGTTGACGGATTTGGCCCAAAATTTTATACGGACCTACATTCATGACGATAAAACTGTGTA